>QODF01000148.1:2340898-2437823 GCA_024372805.1 Oostethus manadensis | reverse complement strand
TTAAGCGATCTCCATGCCAATGGGACCCAGACCCGGGCTTCGGAAGCTTGTGGTGCTGGTCCTATCTGTGGGGGGGGCTGGCCCTGCTCTCAAACAGTCATGTTGTTGCCTCAGTTCCCGGCAAATCTTGAGCGACACAGGATAGTGGTGTGCTTGGATGCCCGGATGGTCAAAAGGCTTTGGTTTAGCACTCTGCTGAATGACTTGTCCCTCCTCCAGGCAAGCCCTGATTCTATTCCTCAGTGTTTTATTTAGCCTTCTAATGTCCCTGACGGACCTTCTTGCCAGGAATTCCGTAAACATAGCTGAGGTGACTTGGGGACTATTGTCTGTTGTGATGGCCCCCGGGCAAAACCTCAGCAACCAAACAGCCCATCTTGTAGGTCTGTAATGGTGGCCGTGAAGGTGGAGCTCAGAGTTCAAACACCTTCGGCCACTTGGAATGCAAGTTATGCACAACCAGCAAGAACCGGGTGTGCGCAGGCGCTCCGTGAACTTTACCGCAGAGATCGACTTGAATGTGCTCCATGGTCACAGGTCACAGAGTGGGACTGTTGGACGCCATGGCAGGCTGACCCGTTTTTCTACTAGCAGCTCCTTCACGTCAGCGTCATGGCGAAGTACTGTGGCAAGAACCGTAGATAGTATGTGGCCATTCCCGGCAAAGACGACACTTGGGACGCTGACACCATTGGAGTGATCCCATTCCTGCAGAGCCTGAATAGAAAGTGCATCTTACACGGGCCCTGCCTAAACTCAAAACGGTGCATTCGGCGGCTCCTCCCGAAGCAAAAATGCACCTGCAGCGCTGCTGTGACAGCATCATACCCATCGCCTGACAATGTGAGCGTGGCAAGAATCCGCCGGCCCTCCTAACCAAGACAATAACCCAGCAGCGTGCACTTCTTAGCAGGTGAGTATAGCGAGAACACGCTCAATTAAGACTCCTCTGGTGCAGGTATTCTCTGTTTGTGGTACCTTCGGGTGTAAACGGTGTTTTGCCTATTTCATAACCTCCCAGGAGACTTGGCAGTGCACTTTTATATCATTCACGTGATTGGTCATGGTCATGGTTTTATTTGTTTTGGACACGTTCAACAAGTTCAAGCAACATCACGTGATTACTGTTGCGCAATTCCTCATGTCCGAAAATAAGTAGGAAGAAGCAAAGCAAATGTGGTTTCACTTTTAGTGCAAAGATCGGTCTGCCTGTGCTCTTTCGGGCGCCTTTGAATAAATTCTGTTGTGTTAAAACATTGCTTGTGGTGAATTATTGGTCTTTTTTCAACAATCACGCTGCAAGCACACTCTTATCCACTTGTGGTGGTTTTTTTTCCAGAACATTTTCCCCCCACTTCTCCAGAGCTCTCACAATTACACTTTGATTGCTCCGTATGGTCAGCAGATATGATTGCTTTGTGATTGCATTCATGCAAAACTCTTTTTTGGCAATTTTAGCAAAACAGCTATGGATTTGCATGTGTTTTTACGTACGCACAATATTCCTGTCTTTTACAGCTATGAAATCAGGAGGCACCCAGCTCAAGCTGATCATGACGTTCCAGAACTACGGACAAGCTCTGTTCAAACCTATGAAGTAAGTGCATATGTCCACACGAAGTCGGATATTTTGGCCTCTTTCCCGCATGTAAACTCCAGCAACAGTGGAGCGTTTCTGCTTTTTGGTTTGTGTCGTAAGACATGTGCAACATTAGCTCATGTTTAAGTTTTTGACTTCATTGCTTGGTTTTAGCGTCATTCCATGCAGCAATAGATGCACATCATCCACCTTATAAGACGCGTGGGCGAGTCATGCAAAACGTCCATGATGTTGATTCATGAAAGATATCTTCTGATCATCCAAATTCGCATGGCACCCGAACTTCATTCATGTGAAGATTTTTTAACACCAAAGTGTGGGAAAATGTACATTTCTGAAAATGTCTCTGTTGGTTTGAACAAAGCCGAAAAGCCCCCACAATTGCATAGCTCGCCTACGAAGTACCAGAAAAATGAAAAAGCAAACATTTGGTTCATGGAGGCTACTTCTAATGTGAAATCTCACAGGATTTATCGGCGTCTTTTGATGCATTGAGATAGGTAGCGCTACGCCATGCGATCTTTTTTTGATGTCTGTCTGCCTTTTAATTAACTTCAACAGGCTTATGTGTTTAATTAACATGAGCACTGGGCCATCACAGGGTTTCTCTTTGGGGAGACGTACATGCTAGCGGAGGCACGCCCCACATGAAAAGGAAATTCCCGTTCTGTCTGTCTCTCTTTGCTGTCCCGTTGAATTCCCCCGCCAACACGGGTAAACAGCATCCGGGCCAACTGGGCTGTGATCAAAAGTAATTGGTCAGAAGCTGGCTTTGACGGCTGAGAAATGCAGAATGGTTTTCTACATGACAGCCTCGCCGGAGAGTGTTAGATCCGAGGAGGGTTAACGGCAAATAGCGTTTTTCAAACATCTATGACTGCGGAGCTGATGCGAAGGTAGTGCTGAATCTGGAGTAAGCACTACCAATCATTCATGAAAGGCACAGGTACCAATCCCATGGAAGGGCTGATCACATGCTGGCTGCTATTGTTTATATGATCTGAAAACGGAAGCATAAAATCACATGAACTTAGACAACATTTTTCTTTGGATGAGAGGATGAGGCGCCTTCTGGAGACCTTTGATGTGAGAGAAGACATTGTCTGATGCAGCTCTAGCAGGACTTCCAGGTTGCACATATCAGGGCTCCAAATGAGAGAGAGGTGTCTGCCACTGCTGGGAAGGCTGGTCATCTATCAGATGAATTGAATTTTTTTCCGGATTATTTGCTTAGCCTTGTGGAGCCTTCTGGCACATGCAGCACACAGCATTTGATTCACATGATGCCAATTTCCATGAGATTCTGCATTTAACAGTAAATTCCGCTTTTATTGGCCAATTCTGCAAATCTGGCCCTATACGGTGTCATAAAATACTTGCTGAAATGGGACGGGTTTATCACTATCAGTTCTTTATTTAGCTTGAGAAATGATAAGGAAATGTGGTTCTCTGAACGCCACAATAAAAGATATAAATCAGACAGCGCACGGAGCGCTGCTGGTATAAAAATATCGCATTGAAAGTGATGAAAAATAACCTTTGCTTTTTAAAAGTGTGTACGGTGTGGGGTACAGTAGTTCAGAGGGAGGGTTTGAAAAGAATGAGGATGTTTCCGTTCTACTTTGAGCAGACAAGCTACTTTCTCTTATACTGTACATTTGGGGTGGGAGAATCCATATTGTGATATACACCGAAGCCTCTTGCAAAAACAATATATCATGATATATTCTTTAGTATATAAATTATAATAGATAATAAGCCATGAAAATGGCAGTATAGGTACATAAATATATATATCCATCCATCCATCCGTGCATCCATTTTCACGTCACGTATCCTCATTAGGGTCGCGCGGGTATGCTGGAGCCTATCCCAGTTGACATCGGGCAAGTGGCGAGGTACACCCCGGACTGGTCGCCAGCCGAACGCAGGGCAGATAAACAACCAGTCACACTCACATTCATACCTATGGACAATTTAGAGTCGCCAGTTAAGCGTAAAAGTTTGTTTCCGTCAGTTCCATGCCGGCGAAAGTAAAAAGTTCACAACTGTGGGGAAAGCAGTACGTTCAGTTTCTTATTTTGCTTATTTTTGACACCAATAAGAAGCAGGTATATCTGTCCGAAAGGTTTTTGGGGAGCAGCATCCACCGTAAGGAAGTAGTCGTCCATCTGGAGCCTTGTTCTGAGTCCATTATAAATCCTCCATGCCAGACTTCCATGCCTGTCTGGCTCATGCCCATCCTACACACTCCCTGCCGAGATCCTGAGTGTGGCGTCTACATGTAAATATTGCATACGGCCAAGTGGATATTACTGTAGGGTCAAGACTGTTTCTTCGTGCTATTTAAGTCTCACAAGCTCAAGTGTGTCAAATGTGTCTGTGTTACTGGTGTGATTGCATGTTACATCATCACACAGTGGCCATCCTGCAGCATCCTGCAAGAAATTGTATTCTTCCTATTGTAGATCATCTGCATGTACAAGCTTGGCTCTTGTAGCACTAGCCAAGACCTAAACCACTGCTTTACACGTATTCCCGTGGGAAGGATTACAATGGATTTCTAGGAGACTTTCTTTATTTTCATTTGAAAATATTTTGCTGTATCTAATTTACTTGTTATTTAACATTTCAAATACTGTAGTTTTTTTTTTTAACTTTAATATATTTGTAATGTATTTTAATTTTAAGGCATATTCCATTTTTATAATGTATCATTTTAATTCTACTATTTTTTTTACTGAATATAATAATAAAATAACTCAAATTTTTTTGCTCAACATGGGTAATAAATAATAACGTATGTATGACTTCAGTGAGGTTTTAACGGGTTAATATGACTCTTAAATGCACTTTTTCACCCCCTTGCTTATTGGAATGCACGCCACAATCCAGAAGTCAAGTGGTATACATTGTGGTCGTCTACAGCCATGCATTGCTGTTTTTTTAATCAAACAGTGGTGTGTTACGGCTCAAGTACACTTAAAAAATGGAGGTACAATTGCTTATTGTGTTTGATCTTTAAAAATATATAAACAAATATACATTAATGATCAGTTTTAAAGGACTCTGTCTTTTTAAAGAGATGTTTCTAATAGTTATCCCGATAGAACTTTAGGGGTCATGTCTCCCTATTCCTATTTTCCAGCTACAATGTTATGCTTGTATACAAAAAATAGATTGTGTACAAATACATATTGTTTACCTAAAAGAAAACAGTGTATACAAACAAGCCTCCATATAAATACAAAAGCGGGGCTCGTGTTCCGTTCCATCTGCCTGCTAACATCAAAAAGAGAAGAATTTTCGTTGCATTGTCAAGGACTCATGACAAAAATAACAAGCAGATTGAGCTGTCAATGTCATTCTGTGCCACACGTTTGTTGACTTGAAAAAATCGAAAGGCAATGAAATGTAAAGCGAGGGGAAGATAATAGCGTCACATTCATCACATTGAGCTGCAGAAAATCCGAGCGGCACCCTTTGTCAAGAACCTGAACGTAAGGCTACATGGAAAACACACAAATGGCTGAACTGCAAATGAATAGCATGTAAATGCATGCATGTATGCACAAATACATGCACAAATCCCCTCGTAGTGCAGCTTTTATCATACCCAAGCCCCATAACATGTTGTTTTACTCCTTCTTATAGATATTTGTAAGTGTTTTTTAAAGCATGAGAAAATTACAGCGGAACCTCAGAGATCAAAGAAAATGGAGCATAATTGAAATAGAAACAGTTCCAGGGTCAAACTGTCGCCTCTCCATGCCTTATGAAGCTGTAATTCTCACTTCCAGTAAATGTCATACCAGTGCAAAAAAGAAACCGCTGTTAATAAAGAGGCAAACCAATACAAAGCTTTCTTGACAAAGACATTCCATGTCCCATCCCGATTTGAAGTCTGAGAGGTCCAACAATAGTGTTTTGGAAGTGCATTGTCCAAAATTCAACTTTGATGCTGCAATATAGACAGTTGAAAAGTGCTTTTAGTAGGCCCTAATGGGAACGGGCTGTGCTGCTAATGCCCGGCGATTGACTGCCGACCAGTCCGGGGTGTACCCCGCCTCCTGCCCAAAGTCAGCTGGGGTAGGCTCCAGCATACCCGCGACCCTAATGAGGATAAGCGGTACAGCAAATGAACGAATGAATGTTCATTTGCTAATGAGGTGTGTTTTTCCACGTCTGTCTCCAACAGAATGCGTGGCTCTATGTTGTGCATTTGATCCCATATCCCATAATTATATACTGCATCTCTGCACTTGTCCAGTGTAATAGATAACATATATCACATAACAATGCAACATTAAGGAGTGGGATTGGATTGAGTCTAATAAAGCCCATTGAGATGAATTCATTCTTCATTCTAAAGTTTTGGATGAATCTCAGGCAGATTTCTGCTGAAAACCTTTGTCAAATTCCGAATGATAAGACTTAAGCGGCATTTCAATGTCCACAGTACAACGCCGTCAATCAACTTGGAGTGCGTGCGGTGACTTGGATGCGGCAGAAGACAGTTGTTGACCACAGCTGTCTCACACAGTCACTCCTCTAGGGGAGCAAATTCTGCAGGGTTGACAGAGTTCAAGCACCCTCTTCTGTCCACCCAGGGGTGGGTGGTGCTGGAGAATTGGGAGTGATCAGCGAGCCAAGCCGAAGCCGCCGCAGCTGTGGCCGCTCAATCATAGACTGAGGATGAATTACACGGGAGGCGTTGACGGCGAGTCCAAAGACTGGGCACAAACTTTCGAGGTTTTTTCTTCACTACTGAAAAGTTACTGAAAAGTTGTCCTCCTGGTTAGGGATGGTCACTGAAAAAATTATCAGGAAAATTCTAAACTTTACTCTGCTTACCATACCACTTAAAAATACTTAAAAAAAATATTTTTTTAAATTTAGAAAATATAGGCCATTATTTTAATCAGTTGGATGGCCCTTTGAAGCTCAATTTGAAGGCAAATGTACTAATCAAAATACCCTTTCTTTTGCCCTTTCCCGCTTGTGGCTCCACATCTACTGTTGCATTTCCTCCAACTCATGCAGCGGTTTGCATTTATCCCCCCCCCCCCGAGAGGACGGACATTTTCGGGTAGCTTGTACCTTACAGACTCAACTCGAAACTGAAACCAAAAAAGTGCAACAAAGTGGAGAGTTGTGAGGCGTACAAGCGGACTACGGAGTGAGTCGCATGTTGAGTGCAATAAATCTGTACACGTTGGCAGGTCTTCACTAGCATTGAAAGTACTCCCCGCTAGTATTCCCTAGGCCACTATACAGCAGGTATTAATTACAGAGACAGAGATTATTGTACGTCATTGGATTGCTGGAATTACTTCCTACGTTTGCCTTTTTGTCCTTCATGCCTGGGAACATATAAATTATTGAGGTGCTAACCCAAACGTCATACCTATCCACAGTCACTGCTAGAAAAAACTCATTTTGCTGCAGAACTTTGCGCCCTCATCACACTTGTCTTCCCTTCTAGCCGTGCCAGCTTGGCTGTTGTTCTGTTCACTTTAGTCAAGTCACACCCTGACACACACAAGCACAGTCACATCCCCTGGGAAACAAAGAGAACGTGTAATGTAGCTTCTCAGGACACCAAGCACTTTGTCTGCCCCGGGTGTCCAAATCAATGACAAGCTGTAGAGATCAGGTGGGCTTTGTTTGCAAGCGGCCAGAGAGAGAAATCAGTATGGATTTGGAAGGAGTGTGTTTGTTGGATAGCCTCTTTTGAACATAGAATGAGGTTTTACTGAGAATAAACTTTGTAGTTATTGTGTTGCATGCAAACTAAGACTGCGTTCTGGTTTGGCACTCTGGTCCGGACCAAAACTTTGAAAAATAAGATGATTGGTGGGCACTCAGGTGAGGTCCGCTCTGCGTTTCCACAGGTATTTTTTTCAGAGTGTAACGCTCGCACGTACTTTGACAAGCGACGACGCTACAACGCAAATCAGAGGTCGCGGGGCGGATCCGACATCAGCTGGGAGAAAAAACAACACTGAAGGAAAGCTCACTTGGCCTCCAAACGGCTGTTTAGTTACATCAAATGAATCCAACATACGGCATTCCCTCCCTCTGACGCGTCGCCAACACACACCCCTCCCTTACACTTCTGACCCGCCAACGGTCAAATGAAATCCCGAACCTTCACACACCTAAAAAATAACTACTCTCCCTTCCCCCAAATGTCGCCAAAGTCACAAACTCGGCAGTCCATGCTCATCCCGTGGAAGCCGCAGTTCACTCACGACCTTACGCATCCACATTGCAGATCCCTCCTGGCCCAGGAGTCCACGGGGAGAAGTAAATCCAGTTGCAGGGAGAAAACCCCAACGGCACAAACGACAGATATTAAAACCCCTGATGATATTCTACATATACAATAGATAGCGTGTAAGTGTTCATGGTACACGGGATGACCATCAGTTTGTGTCATGTGCTTAGACTTACATTAATAGATGAACGATCTTCTCAGTCTGTCAGTGGAGCAGGACTGTGATAGTAATCTGCCACTGAAAGGGCCCTTCTGTTGGGAGATGTTGCTGTGTATTGGATGATGCTGGTTGTCCATGGTGGAAAGGAGCCTCCTCAGTGTCCTGTGCTCTGCCAAAAATGTCCAGCTTAGTGCCAATGACAGAGCCCGCCTTCCTCACCAGTTTGTCCAGGCGTGTGGCGTCCTTCTTCTTCAGGCTGCTTCACCAGCAAACACTAGCTGCCACAGTGTGGTAGTAGATCTGCAGCAGCTTCTTGCGTACGTTGAAGGACGCCAACCTTCTGCAGAAGTACAAACGACAAACGTCTCTGTCTGATGCACTCCCAGGTATTTATAGGTGCAAACCATCTCCACGCGGCCACCTTGAATGGGAGCAGGTCCTGTTTCTCCTAAAGTCCCCAACAATTTCCCTGGTCTTGATGGTATTAAGGTGCTGGTGTTTTTCAGCACCAGTCTGGGATCAGTTTTCGTTCTCATCCTCCTGTCCGTTCCTGATGCATCCCACGATGGCAGTGTCATCCGCGTACTTCTTCACATGGCAGAGCTCAGAGTTGTACTGTGTACAGGCTAAACAGAACAGGAATGAACACAGTTCCCTGTGGTGCTCCCGTGCCGCTGCTCACAGTGTCCCCAGTCACACTTACTGAGGTCTACCTCTCAGGTAGTCTGTGATCCATTCCGCCAGGAGTGATCCTACTCCAACTTCACAAAACACACGGATGAAAAGGGCAGCGCAGACAGTTGTAACTTTAGATGCATTTTTCATCATTTTACTCCGGTCCGTGTCTTTGGTCCATATTTGTTCACATTTGAGATCAAGTGAACCAAACTGCACTTGATCTCAAAGCGAACCGAGTCAATTCCCTCAAGCGGTCTCAATTTGAGTTTAGTGGTCAGTTTTGGACGTAGGGTCAGGCCTAGTGTTAGGGTTTGTTGAGATTTAGGTGTTACGGTTAGTGACCGGGTTTGGGTCCACCACTTGTTTGGTGTACACCAGGTTAGGGACACTGCACCAAATGAACAGGCTCACACCTGTGTGCTCTCATTCTAACATGAATATTAATATTTGGGGGGTTTTGGGGGGGGAATATACGCATTCATCTGTTCTATTTTCCAGCTGTCAAAAGAAATGAGGTCTTTCTCTCTCATTGTCTCTCTTTTCATCCTCGTCCCAGCGCAGTCTGTTCTTGATTTTGAAGGGAGGGGTCGACAGTTTAGCGTGTGCCAATGTGTCATCTCCGATCTCTGATGACTTGCTTTGTGACAAGCAGACTCCCGACTCGGGCACTCCGACAGGAGAGAGAGAGACTTTTCTTATTTTAGAGTCCCAAGCCTTCAACTCCCTTTGCGCGCGTCACATGGCGACATCTCTCATGAATGTTTTACTGGGTCAACTCCTGAGGAAGCGGAGTTTTTTCCGCTCTTTCATGCATCCCTTTTTCTTCCTATATGTCCACCGCTCTCTAATCCTCATCATCTCACTTTGTAAATACATTATAAACTGTCAGGTTGAAGGTGATAAGACCCGGTCCAAGTTATTGCAAGCTAAGCATGTGCAAATTAAAACCTTGCTGTCGCATATTTTACATTACTCGCGATGGTAGCACCCTAAAAATGGACAGCAAAGGATGTGAGTGCTGCATTCCAGATGCTGGTTGACCTGCTGGGGTGGATTGAGTTAATTGTACATTGACTGTTTAAAGTAACATACAAAGTAGTGTAATTTTCTAACACTCCATTATAGATTTTTGTTTCTGTCTTCTAATGTTGGCAGTGGGGCGGGGGGCCGCGGGGTGGGGCCTGGGTCGTGGCCGTTGTGCCCCGGGTCGGGTGGCTGGCCTGGCTGGGTGTGGGTGGGGCGACGCTCCTGGGCCCTGGGATCCAGGGGTTTCCTCTACCCGGATGTGGGAGGGGGGGCGTATCTGACCCCCGGGGGCATCTGGGTTGACCCGGACTTGCTGTTGCGGAGGTGGACGGGTGTTCCAGCGGATAGCGTCCGTGCCCCCCTGTGGCCCTTGCTTGGCTGCCGCGTGGTGTTCGGCCAGGTCTCCCTTGCACCTCTTCGGAGTGGACTCGCGGTCGCCTCTTAGGGGGCGGGGTCGGGCCGTCCCTTCTGTGGGGTGGCAGCTGGGGGGCCGGGCTCCGGCGTCTTCCTAGTTGGACCCTCGCTTTTGGAGGGAGTGTGGTTTAGGATGCTTGGCTGTTTTCATCACACATCACGTTTTCATCCCCTCATTCTCTATTTCACTCTGATGCAGTTATCCTGTCACTGCAATAATGCAGTAATGTAGATTTAATGTAGATATGTTGCAGTTGTCATCTGGATGGTCATTGTTTATGAGGTACTGTTTTTCTCGTTGTTTTTCTTTTATGTTGATAATTATTAGTACGTATGTATGTATGCGTATATATACATATATGCACACGGTGTGTGTATGTATGTATGTACTGCATGGTTATGTGTATGTGCGCGGTGTGTGTATCTATATGTATATATGTATGTATGTATATTTGCTTATTTATTTATTTATTTATTTCATTTATTCATTCATTTTCTCTACCGCTCATCCTCATTTTAATTTTATTTTATTTTTTTTCCTTCTTTTCTGGTTGTTGCTGATATTGTGGTTATCATGGTTGTTATTGTTTATAATATGGTTGAAATATGTTAGTGAGGTTTTTCTGCACCCTTTCCTCTATCCCCCACCCCGCCCCCCACCCATCCCTCTTCATGTCAGGTCCGGCATCGAAATGTGGCTCAACAAAATCCATAATAAACGCAGTCAAATGTCAAGGGAGACTCATTTGGATTATGAAGTTTCCCTTGGCAAAGCAATTTTGCTCAGCCCTTAAAGGAAGCTTGATTCCCATTCAGCAGTTAGGATGCTGGACAAGACACATAAGCGAAAAAAAATAATAAAAATAAAAAAGACAGCATGTGCACTGCTCTCAGCTATTAGGTGCCTCTTGAAGCCGTTGTGGTTGTTGTTGTGTCTGTTGCAACTTGAACGAAGTCAGCGATCAACATAAAAGTTACTTTACCAAGCACTAAAGCACAACTCGTACATGCACACACACACACACACACACACAGTCGCATTAGCCTGCTCTGCTAAACTAAGATAACCCAGATGTCTTATTCTGGCTGTTGCTGTTTGTGGGCTCACGCTCATAGTAAGAGTATCGTAACGTTTTTTCACCGACTTAATCAATGTTTTCAGTTGTCACCTGGGCATGTTTTGTTCAGGGGAGAGCTGCTTATTGTTTGTGAGGAGTTCCCAGCACCATGAGAGAGCAGTCTGGGCACAACGAGGGGGGCACTACACCGCTGTTGCTACGGGGCCAAATATCCAACTGCCAATGTGAAATTAACAGCAAAGAGACAAATATCCAACGTCCAACATGAGAATACCTTCACCAATGTGCAGAGTGAAGCTTCTTGTCATCCAGCCTGTGCGGTAAAGAGAGCGGAAAACAAACACGCATTCACATGTCAATTTATGGAGACCAGCAAAATGACCGACTTCATTTTTCAAAATTGTTTGGTTGATGTATTGATCGACTCATCGATTATCGTGGCAGGCCTATTGGGATATATTGGAGTAGCCAGCGTACAGTTTATAAGTAGTATAGATTTCTATGACTGAAAATGACTCAACACATAGCTACTTTGTCTAAATAGCTTGCAACACAAGATTATTGTGTCTTGCCTATACAGTCAAGCATGGTGGTGGTGGCAGTATCGTCCCTTGACGGATATTAAAAAATGCTTGCTGCAATGTGAAGGGTGTACTCCCTTTTGCCCTGCAGTGTCTACCCACGACACTAAAACAGACATTAGAACAGAACAAACCGACATCTCTACAGGCTGCAGTGGTACGAGCCACAGGGGATTGTTTTCATGATCGATGCATTGAAAGGCATTGATATGCTGATCCACAGAAAGCGGCCAATTCTGATTGGTGGGCGGTCGATTGAAGCAGCACTACCTTTTTTACGTTGCAAATGTAAAAGTTCGGAAAAGGTAGGTAGTAGTTGTTGGTTAGGACACATACAGTGTTTATATTTCTGGATTTGGTGTGTTTACGTTAGATGTGCACTTGTAGGATTCATATTTATGCAATGCACTTTTTGTTTGTTGTGGCTTCTGACCATGTCTATGTTACGGCTCAGCACGGTTTGCTTACTCAGATATCCCATCCATGTTATTATACATACTCCAAAATGTGGGCTGGGTCACTTCCCAGGCTTCCCACAAGGAATGCCGCTGCTGCTTTTTGTCTGGAATGCTAAAAATGTACCTCCAGGAGATGAATCCTAGACATCCAAATTGACCATGTTCTTTTTTGAGATGTAAGGAAAGCAGAGCATTTGATTCATGGGATGAGAGTTATTCACAAATGGCACACAAATTATATTTAATTGGACGACGAGTTGAAAGGCAGTTAACGGGCTGGACAAATTAAAACACCACAAGTTAAGAGGACCACACGCACGCCATCGTTTATGTCTTTCCAAGGTAGTAGGCTCACAGAGCAGATGAATGAAACAACAGTTCACACAGAATAAGAGAGAGATCTTTGTGGTTGTTTTGGGAACAACAGCTTGTATTGTAGGTCGGCCCCGTGATAGGTGACAATTAGGACTGTGTGCAAGAGAAGAATGCAATCATTGTCCATCAATTATATCAGAGTAGAGCTCTCTAGTGTCAGGGCAGGAAGCTCTCAGGTCTGGTATCACCAGCACCTACCAGGCAGGAATATGATCCATGGTCATGCCCGGTTTCACCTCACCTAGCCCAGTTAGCAGCCTTTTCTTAGCCAAGGGGGACAGTGATGCAGTAGGGACTCTGTGGTGAATCAATGAGTAGCTTGTTTTTCTCTTGGAATTCCCTGATCATAGCATCATATTATATATGTCGTTTAGAGAAGATTCTCCCAAATGTGGGCAATAAATTGGTGAAGTAAAAATATTTGCAATTGTTTATATCAGACAAACCTATAAAAAAGAAAGTTGTTTTTTTTAGGTTTGCGATGTCTTCTTCTCATCCCAGAAGAATATTCCATATTTGGACCACCTACAGGCCTGGAGTGGAATGATATTGCATTGTATAAAAATTGAAAATAAATTCCATGATATGTATTTCAGGATAATTAATATTATTATTATTTGGCCTTGAGATGGGCCAGTGATAGTCAGGAATATTCATTATAATTATTGTTATATATTTACATTCATTCATCCATTTTCTATACCGCTGGAGCCTATCCCAGCTGGCTTTGGGTGGGAGGCGGGGTACACCCTGGACTGGTCGCCAGTCAATCGCAGGGCACATATAGACAAACAAACATTCACACTCTAATGGACAATTGAGAGTCGCCAATGAAGCTAACATGCATGTTTTTGGAATGAGGGAGGAAACCGGAGTACCCGGAGAGAACCCACGCACGCACGGGGAGAACATGCAAACACCACACAGAGATGCCCAACGGAGATTCGAACCCAGAACCTCCTGACTGTGAGGCCAACATGCTACCCATTCATCCACCGTGCGGCCCATATATCTACATGTGATTTTTTTATACAGTTGAGGTCCTAACGACTTCTGACTTATATATTCAATTATTGTAATGCTTTACAGGCCAGCATGCTTACATAGCGCCGCTGTTTTTTGTTTGTTTTTTTACATGCACACCGTTTTTCAGCATCAGTGGAGATACAAATGTACCATATCAGTATAAAAGTAGCCTCGGAGATAACAGTTAAAAAGGAACAGCACAAATTTTCCCCATGGATCTCTTAATGGTCTGAATTCAACGCACCCTAAATTACGGTGGACTTTCTTGCTGCTTAAGCCGCTGCATGAATGCAAACCCTCTGAACTTTTTTTTTACACACCACTTCCTCCTCCAACGCTGTCATCGACTCTTGACCACATCGGCATCTCTCAAGCACCACTTAGCCTCTTGATAGATGGTTTCTATTTAGGAAACGCCAGCCGCAGAGCACAACACGAGATACTTGACAGCTCTAAATAGGCGCGCGCGGTCCAAGCACACAAACACCTTTGCCTCCATTTGGCAGCACTCGCTCTCCGAAGAGAGTCTTCGATTGTCTTTAGGTTGCTGGTTTTTTGGAGAGAAGTTGAGTGTGGTTAACTCTGGGCTCTTTTTGGACGATCAAGATGAAGTCATGACTGGCTGCCAGCGCGGGTGGAGCTTTTGGTTTGCATCTTAAGGAACATTATCAGGGGGACTGGAGAAAATAACAACACTGGTAAATCAATCTCACTTGTATATCCAGCATGTGTGCTGTCCGATATTGGCTTTTTTGCCGATACCCCATATGCCGATATTGTCTAACTCTGCAATTAGTCAGTGTTATTGGTTATCAGTGTTAAGTTAAGTTATCAGTGATAACTAGTATTGTGGTCTCATCGAGACGTCTTCCTCCCAGTAAGGTTGTCTCCCTCCCGAGCAATGCCCTTTCCAGCGTGCAAGCCAGTGTGTCCATCATGTGTCATGTGTACAGAGTGAGTCAAGTACAGTAGGTATTCATTTTGGTATAAGTTACGACTGGAACTAAAATTCATCTTACATCGTCGTCATAGGAACAGAATTTTGTACATAGACCAAGGACCACTGTAATTGACTATTGAGCATGTTAGATTTGTGTTTACTGTGGGTGGAAACAACTGGGGAAACATGTATGGGTTTTTTTTATATCATTTTATATCTACTGTGTATGTATATCCTGTATTTACTGTATATAAATATATATACATATATATTTATATATATATATATATATATGACATGCATTTTTCTCTTTGTTTGTGTTTGTTTATCTTTTAGTTGTATTGTATGTTTGCAAGCCTAAAATTGCTACGCTATCACCTGTGCAGAAAATCCAGAATAATGAGCCAAAACTATTTTAAAAGCAGCAGCACCCCAATACACGACTATTTTGGGAAAGCACAGAACGAATCACACTACATTTTTGGACTGGGGGATTTCAGTTACATGTAGTTACCTACTGGGAGGTATCAGGTTTTTCTGACTGGTCTGTGTTTGTACTTAGAATCCTGTCTTTGCCCATTGGAATTAGAGGTAATACAATGGATCTATTCTGGGGTCGCACTGTGATCATATAAATGCTATATATCTGACTTGGTTGCCCTCTTCAAACATACGGAGTTGGTATCCCAGGACCACACATCCCCCTCAAATGCGAGTCCAGCATGCTAACCGGTAGGCTAAAAGTCGAGGGTCTCAAACCATTGACCGGTGCGGCACCTAAGATATTGGGTTATAGTGAGGTTTAGTTTACACACTATCAAATTTATTGCTTGATTCTTCGTTTAGTGTCATAGTGTGGAATTTCAAAGTTGTAGGTGTTGTACAATACTGATTTGTATATACAGTATATGCAAGAACTACCAGTCATATTTTGAATTCTTCGTGAAACTATGAAATGACATAGTGCACTTTAGAATAGTAATATTAAAATCTAAGCCTCCGAAAGGTATTTTTGCCAACCCGGCAGTTCTTAGAGTTCACTGACAGGATTTGATTCCCCTCTCATTACTTTCCACGCCACTCAACTGGCGTGTGATGACTCATGATAATGCCCTCTCATCTCATGCGTGGGTAGGAACAAAAACACCCGGAGAAAAGCTCTTTCAAGCCCCCTCATTGATTCCCGTTGCCTTTCAAGTGTCTAAATTTGCTGACCTAAGAGCATGCGTGTTAATGCTCCCATTTCCCCACATTCATCAGTTCAAATATTTGCAAGGAAATATTCCTAACTCACGTGCACATTTATCTTTGGGTTATGAAGGACTGGAGTGGAATAAATAAGAGTGACTAACAAACCAATCCAACACCTCTCTAGTTTCATGTTTAGCAGTGGAAAAGCAGCAGCGTGTGGATTCACAGTTGGATATGCTGTCAAAATTGGCGCTCGGGATGCAAAAGGGATCATGCAAAAATCGGTGTGCAGCGACAACATAAGCACTGGAAAGCTTATTGTTCTTAACATCGCCAATCTGCTGTGTTTTGACATCTGATCACAGCTGACCCGACAATACACTCGGCACGCCGTGCGCAATTTGCAGTCGGTATTCTATGCAAAGCCGGTTGAGAAAAACTCCCTGCGCAGGATTTCCTCAGTGCTATTGAAAGCAGTTAATCCTCTGTGGATGGATATGTAAATATGACCAAGTGTGGATGAGCATAGCTGGAACACTCTTGGTTGTTGAGGATAAACAAATGTGATTTTTTGTTTGTTGGGAGGATTGGAAAAAAATAGGGAGAGTGACATTCAAGGATATAAAACCTCCTTAGCCCATGCATACAAACAACCTGCATGTCATTCTGCAGACCGGAATATGGACCTCCAGTCCACTTACGGTACAACCTGCATTCTGAAGGGAGTGTATTTTCCTATTATTATTATTAAGAGGAACAAAATACAGTTAAAAAAGCACTCCTTTTACTTGGATCCAGCAGTGAGCATTATTATGCAATGGAAAGATCTAGATCTAGATCAAGCCCAACTTTCTCCAATCATGGACAGAAAAATGATAGCCGTTGCTCCCAAAATAAAGGCTAGGGAAGACTTGATAGAAGCAGCCTGACATGTACCTTCAAACAAATATTGTAAAGCAGCATTTTTTTTTTTCATTTTTCTTGCACCTCATATTTGGTCCCAAATGCTGGTGCTATGTGGGAAAGCTAAAGGTTTGATCATTTTATTGAGTGCATTTGCTACCACACTGTCTGTTACCACACACATCAAATTACAGTCTCTACAGTAAACTCGATTAATTGACTGACACCCCAATTTGTCCAGTTATTTACTGCAACTCAAGTTGTTAACGTCGTGGGAATAGTTTGAATTGGTTCAAATGTAAGTGGTGGACTGCCAGACTTTTAAAACGGCAAGGGTACCCAAAGCTGAAAAATAATGCATATTTCATTATTATACAAAAAGGCTTTGTTCAGCTACCATGAAATGGGTCAACATTTCAAAGCTGTTCTGCAAAATTGGAAGTTGACGAGCCTTGACAGTCGGTGCAACTAATTCCTGCAGTGATTCCAGGTTTTCTGGAGTACTTACTACCTTCTCTAGCCGCACAAAAGCAGTGTTTGAAACACACTGTAGTATTATCCCCTTGTGAGCATCACCTGGAAAGTACTGTACTGCAGAAGGTAGTGTTGCAACAAAAATGTCAAAAAAAAGACAGTTAAAAATAGAGGAGAGACAGACCACGTTAACAGATCCTACAGATAAATTGGGGCGTTCGAGCAGTAGTGAATATATATTTACCAGTTTCTATTCCACTAATATTGAAAACATGATAGCACATGAGTGGGTAGCATGTTGACCTCACAGTCAGGAGGTTCTGGGTTCGAATCTCCGTTGGGCATCTCTGTGTGGAGTTTGCATGTTCACCCCGTGCGTGAGTGGGTTTTCTCCGGGTACCCCACATTAAAAAAAACAGGTTAATTGGCGACTCCAAATTGTCCATTAGAGTATGAATGTGAGTGTGAATATTTTGTTTGTCTTCCCTGGGATTGGCTGGCGACCAGTCCAGGCTGTACCCCGCCTCCAACCCGAAGTCGGCTGGGATAGGCTCCAGCATACCCGTGACCCTTAGTGGCATAGAAAATGGATGGATGGATGATAGCGCATGTGGTGTTGTAATGGATGGATGAAAATATCATTTATAAAAAAAGATTAATTTTGTACGTTTTTGAATGTGGTTGTCTTGTATTCGGGTCAATATGGTATATAAAGTTGCTATAAATAAGTATGTGTTTGTTTGGGTGTGTGTGAGAGACGAAACATGAGCCGTCAGGACCTCATAAGCCAGCCCAATTATCTGTCCATCAAAGCTTTTGCTTGCTTCTTCCAAAGGGATTCCCCCCCACTGTACTGCCAGCGAGATTGAAAGCAGAAATTTGATTCTTCCGATTTGTGGAGACTGAAAAAAACTGTTAGCTATAGTCATTAACATGATGGTTGAAGCTAAATCCGATGAAGGCCCAGCAATGATCTCATGAAGTCCCTTTGTACAAGTAATATACTTAATGTTACTATTCTATCTGTACTAATCTTTGGGGGATTCCAATCAGTACTTCACTTTTTCTCCAATCTTTCTGCTTGGAAGTTTATAGCATGCACATCCTACTCCAAAATCCCAAACTCTTTTTTATAATCACGTCTTGTCCACTTGTGTAGTTGTGTGTAATAAACTGTCCACAAGGAGGGTAGTTAGAGAGCAGCAGGGCTTTGCAGACCCTAAGCCTCAGCCTGATCCTCCGACAAGGACTCTAAGCCATCTGGCCAGATGAGAGCGTCTCTCTCTCTTTTGCTTTCTCTCAGTCTTCTGACTCTTGATCGGGATTCAACCCTGTGCGTACAATTGACTGTGTTCTGTGTGAAGGGCTGCCAGGGAGGCTCTGGTGCTCACAGATAGTGACCTCGCCTGCAGGCCCGCCCGCTGCTCCCCTCTCAAAGCCAAATTCAAGACCTCGCTTTCCTCTTGCATCTGGTATTGTGGAGGGGTCGGACACACAAGAACATGTGCGGAGAACACAAGATACATAAACTGTAATTATTTGGAAAAAATGAAATGTATTTTTAAAAACATGGCATTAATATAATATCTGCAAAGCACACCATGGGTTGTTCTCACTTTGTTCACGTGACTGTTAATTACATTTGTGTCGCCCCCTATGGGTTGTTTTCAAATTGCTTTGGAGAACACGCTAGCATACATGTAATAAAGATATCCTTCAACTTTTATAATCATACAATGGTCAGTGGACAATTAGGTGGTTCCAATGATTGTACCTGTTGGAATGGCTCATTGATGTTTTTCTATTCCAAGTCTGAGCCCGTGTAAGAGCTTGAAAACTGCAGAGTTGGCGCATAGTGTCTGAAGTCTATTACTCCTCGAAGCCACGGCAGCCAAAGCCTGGTTTTAAAATCCTACTTGTGTTGACAATTTATCGTAATCATTTTTCAGGCAGACCCGTGAGCAGGAAACACCTCCGGACTTCTTCTACTTTTCAGACTTTGAAAGGCACAATGCGGAGATCGCCGCCTTTCACTTGGACAGGTAAGGTTGCCAACACCCCACCACCCCCACCCCCCAATGTGCATACAGTAAGGGAAGAATCAACTAATAAAATCTGACATTTAAGAATAAAATTATTATACTCATAATGAAATCAATTCCAGATTGAAATAAGTTTTGGTCTATAATAAGTAGGGATGTAAATAGTTTTGTGGTAAACAATTCAAGCATCAAACTTTATGCAAAGGGATATCAATTTTGAAAACATGGGCCATTATTTTATTTAAAAAATAATATACAGTTAAAAATCCCAGAGTTTCTGAATGTTTTATGTGAGCAGCAATTTGTCCCACTTTGTTCTCCCATGCACAGATAGACTACTATACCTGGGGTGGTCCAACTGCGGCTCGTGGGCCACATCAGGTGTTTCTGAATCCGGCCCACTGACCATTTCCAAATTTATTTTTTTACATCTTTAACATCAAAACTTTCGGCCGCTTGAGTCACCAAAATAGCCAGATGCAATCTGTAGCTTGTACAAAAAAACCCAGGGCATACAAACAAGTACTTTTTCGTAGTAGCCATGGCAAAAAAGTCATATATTCTTGCTTTTTTGCTTGCTGTGTAGCTTCTGGTGCTCTTTCTTCCAATATTTTGCCATATTGGACATATTTTTGCTTTATCACAGAACATGCCACCTATATATGGGCGGTCACCAAATTTTATAACCCAATGTGGCCAAGAAGTTAAAAAGTTGCCCAAACAGTTTTCTTACACCGCATATGGAATACTATGCAGGAATACATAAAGGTAAGATTTAATGACCTTATTGTGACTGCTAATGTGCAAATTTGTTCGGTATACAACCTCTCTGAAAAACAGTCAAGGCTCATACTGGTGGATGGTGGGTCTGTATTCATTTTGGTTTTTTTTATTTCATTCTTCCCATTGTTGTTTTAAACAATACATAATAAAAAAGATAAATTAGATTGCTATAATGTACATATGTTTTACTGATGTGTTGAAAATCTTTCCTTGCACCTGTTGCGCTTCTAATGCCACAGCATTGACATTGTCACATTGACAGCTCGTAACCCAGTTTAGCTTGCAATTCAAAGCAAAATCTAAAAAGCACTAACCAGTTGGGACACTGGTATGCCAAAGTAGCACTGCATAAATGACCATTAAAAACAATACCTGCAATTTTATACCTGCAATACCTGCAAAGTAATGTGATCACTCAAGCTTGTGGCTACACAGTCACAGCCGCTTGCTCAAACTCCAGTGTGGGCCGAGGGTCAAACAGGACATGCGCACGTTAATTGCATCAAAAACCCTCATTTTTAATTATTATGTTACTTTTGTGTTGTATTGATGGCGTCAAATGGTGGCCATTTAAGAGCTGCAGTTGTGTTATTTGACCCGAATTGTAGAATCATAATTCCCAAATGTAACTATTCATTGTAATGCAATTGCAGGAGGATGTTTACAATGAACTAAATACTTACCATTAGTAAGTACGTCTTTGCCCTTTTTAGCTCTAATTGTAGGTAATCCTATATTGAAATACAAAGGCACACACACATACCGACACACACCCACACACACACAGGTGCTCCTCTGTCACTGTGGCCCAACATGACGGTGCAGATCGCAGCTCCTCAACAATGGCGTCCCCTGTAAGCTTAGGTTTCGTCAACTCGGCTGCTCGGATCAACACGTCAATCTTGCTTGTGTGTGTGTGTATGCATGTGTGTGTATCTGCTCCCACGAGGCTCAGTCTCAAACGGGTCACTCGGAAGACTAAAGGGAGAGAGTGTTACGTAAAAAGCACATAGAAGGAAGACAGACAGGGCAGTGGTGAACTGCTCTTGTGAAATGTCCTCTACGTTGTTGGGTTTGTATGTTTTGGCAGGACAGGTTGGAGAAAAAACACACACCATTAATGTCGTTACAAAATACTGGGAAATATCATCCCCTTTTTCATATTTCTGTTCCTTACAGGATACTTGACTTCCGAAGAGTTCCACCAGTGGCTGGACGGCTGGTCAACATGACGCGAGAAATACGAGACGTGACACGGGACAAAAAGCTCTGGAGGACATTCTTCATCTCGCCAGGTAGAAAGATCAGGAACGGGGATGGTAATGTCGACATTTTTTCCTCTACGTGTTAGATCTGAACGACTCGATGTCTTACCCCAGCCAACAACGTCTGCTTCTATGGCGAATGCTCCTATTACTGCTCCACCGAGCACGCCCTGTGCGGTAAACCAGACCAGATCGAAGGCTCCCTCGCCGCCTTCCTGCCCGACCTCAACTTGGCCAAACGCAAGACATGGAGGAACCCCTGGAGACGCTCCTACCACAAACGGAAGAAGGCAGAGTGAGAAGCACACCTTAATACCTTCAGCTCTGCTGTTCATCAATGAGATGTTGGTTGACTGTTTGCTGCTCTCGCTCTGGCTACAGGTGGGAGGTTGATCCAGATTACTGTGACGAGGTGAAGCAGACGCCTCCGTATGACCGTGGTACCCGACTGCTGGATGTCATGGACATGACCATCTTTGATTTCCTCATGGGTAGGAGCCCACTCTTGATGTGTTGCATCCTGCACTGGATAGCATTGAAATGAATGGGATCACGTGGACATAATAATGCGTTTACTCCTCCCGCCAGTTATTAATAGTAACCCCAACCTTGCATAATAGAAATTAAAAAACAAAGAAATAATAGAAATAATAAACAAAGTCAAGGCCAACGGTAGTCTCTTATGCTCGGAAACATGTACAAGCACAACATTTCTCGTTCTGCTAGTTGTTTATGAAAAGCGCCACCTTACATAATAAAAGTAGAAAGAGCATTCTACACTTGATTATATTGACATTGCGCACCAGAGACGTGTCATACAATCAATGTATTGGTCGGGTCGCGGGGGCAGCAACCTAAGCAGGGAAGCCCAGACGTTCCTCTTCCCGGCCACTTCGTCTAGCTCTCCCCAGCGGATGCCGAGGCATTCCCAGGCCATCTGAGAGACATAGTCTCTCCAACGTCTCCTGGGTCTTCCCCGAGGCCTCCTATCGGTCGGACGTGCCCTGAACACCTCCCCAGGGAGGCGTCCGGGAGGCATCCTAACCAGATGCCCAAGCCATCTCATCTGGCTCCTCTCAATGCAGAGGAGCAGTGGTTCTACTCCGAGTCTCTCCCGGATGACAGTGCTTCTCACCCTATCTCTAAGGGAGAGCCCAGCCACCCTGCGGAGAAAACTCATTTCGGCCGCTTGTACCCGCCATCTTGTCCTTTCGGTCACTACCCAAAGCTCATGACCATAGGTGAGGGTAGGAACGTAGATCGACCGGTAAATCGAGAGCTTTGGCCTTTCGGCTCAGCTCTCTTTTCACCACGACAGATCGGTGCAGAGTCCGCATCACTGCAGACGCCGCACCAATCCGCCTGTCCATCTCGCGTTCCATCCTTCCATCGCTCGTGAACAAGACCCCGAGGTACTTAAACTTCTCCACTTGAGGCAGGACCTCATCCCTGACCCGGAGATGGCACTCCACCCTTTCCCGGGCGAGAACTATGGACTCAGACTTGGAGGTGCTGATTCTCATCCCAGCCGCTTCACACTCAGCTGCGGACCGATCCAGTGAGAGTTGAAGGTCACGGCTCGATGAAGCCAACAGGACCACATCATCTGCAAAAAGCAGAGATCGAATCCTGCGGCCACCAAACTGAAACCCCTCAACGCCCCGGCTGCGCCTAGAAATTCTGCCCATGAAAGTAGTGAAAATCGGCTTTTGCAATTTTGTGGACTGATTGACCCTCATTTCTTAAAGTAACGACGGCCACCCGGTTCCCTTTACGTAGTGAATTCTAACAGGGCTGTCAGCTGCGTATCAACCTGACTTCTCCACAAGACAATTGATGGTCCCAACCCCTGATGAAGCTCACGAAGGGTTTGCAGCGCTATCAAAAAAGCAAGGGGGTGGCTACTGGAATCTAAAATATAAGACACATTCAGGGTTATTTCACACTCCACGTGTCTTCATTCCTAGTTGTGATGCCTTCCGTGAGAATCTACAATTTAAATAGTCATGAAAATAAAGAAAACGCATTGAATGAGAAGGTGTGTCTAAAACTGTTGGCCTGTACTGTATAATACAATTTCGGATAACCACCACCTTGCATAATAAAAAAAATAATAAATAATGTACGGTGAACTGAATAAAGTAAACGTGCTGAGAGCAGTCTGAGTACGCCCTTGTGAAGTAGCGCCTTTTGACGTTGATTTCCTTCTCCAGGTAATATGGATCGCCATCACTACGAGACCTTTGAGAAGTTTGGAAATGACACCTTCATTATTCACCTTGACAACGGAAGAGGGTAACGTGAAAGCTTCTTAAATGGGAAAAAAGCTCACTGCTCCTAATTATGTGACTAATTGGTTATCTTCACAGTCGCATAATTAAGACTACTGAACATTTGTGTGCTGCAAAATAAGATAGTAGCGTGAGAATGGATACATATTATTATGCAACAAAAGGATTTATACGGTACCAGTAGGTGTGTCCAAACCTTTAACTGCTACTCTATATATGTATATATGTATATGCGTATGTATATGTGCCTTCTTTAAAACCTAGGAGGGACCTATTCACTTGAGCTTTGGTGAGGTCATGGACAGAAACGCGAAAGAAAAAAAGGCAACTTCGATGTGATGTTTATAGTCGTTAGTGGGCACAATTGCATTGCATTTGGTATTCAACAGCATTACTGGACACCCCCAGTCAATGCAATGCGTAGCCTTATGGAGTGCATGTGGTATGTTTTATTATGAGTAATGTGTATATGTACTTCACCCATGCAGGTTCGGAAAATACTCCCATGATGAGATGTCCATTCTGGTACCTCTCACTCAGTGTTGCAGGTCAGAAAGGGATATGTTTTCTTTCAAATGAGGATTTTCTTTATTGTTATTCACTGTATGAACAAAAGTGTTGGAAGAGCTGGCCACTGAAGGATGTGCAAATGAAAGAAATGATGGACTTTGCAGCTATGAAAGCCTCCACTCTTCTTGGAAAGGAATCTGGAAGCATTGTCTTCCAAGTTGGAAGTCTACAATGTCTTGGAAAAAATTATCCGTTTAAAATCACCAGATTAATTGATTAAAAAGGGTGTCTCGATCTAAATGTTTAGTGCAGGCGTGTCCACATGTTTTGTCCACTTTGATGTTTTGTAAACCCACACAAGTGGATACGTGAAGAAATTATACATATTTCTAGAAAAGACTGCATCTCAGATGTAGGTGCTGTAGGTGACAAAGTCTGTTATATTATTAGTATGGTCTTTGGTCTTTGCTCTTTTTTCCATTTTTTTAGATTAAAAATATTTCAATGTTCTTTTTTCCAACATTTTTGTCAATTTTCTTTATGGAATGTTATGACTTTATTCCCATAATATGTGGACTTCATATGTTGAAACCTTTTTTTCCCCAAGCTAAGTTGTCAAATATGTGTTTGTTTTTCATAATATTATGACTTTTCTTTTAAAATAACAGATTTTTTTGGCAATATTTCACTTCTGTGCTATGAAAATGACATTATTTTTCCTCATAATTTTACAAGTTGATCTCGTAAAATTGCGACTTTTTTTCATTTTTCCATTTCTGCTACATCAAGTTTTTTCTAATTATTAATTTATATATTGTTTTGACTATATTCTCATACCAATATAACTTTTTCCACAAACTAATTTTCCAAAAAATTCCAATCTTATTTCTTGTTTTGTTTGTTTCTCACACCCCTGGTGTAGTGTATATCTGTATATGGTACAAATGTATCTTGTCTTTACATGATTAAAAATAATGTTGTGTTTCTAGGGTGAAGAAGTCTACCTATCTCCGTCTCCAGCTGCTGTCAAAGGAAGCGTACCAGCTGAGCTCTCTGATGGAGGAGTCTCTCCTCCGGGACCGCTTAGCTCCGATCCTCATCCAGCCTCACCTTCAGGCCATGGATCGCCGGCTGGTCCTGGTGCTGCAAGTCCTGGCCGACTGCGTGGCCAAAGAAGGCTACGCCAACGTGGTGGAGGAAGACCTGGAAGGCGAATCCGGCACCCACAGGGGCTCCGGTCACAGGTAGTGAGGGAGGGGCGAGGTTTAAAGGGTTGTGTGCGGACAGCTGGGATGACTCCCACTTTTCATATCACGCTGAATTCAGTGAATTCCAAGACTGTAGACATCCATGCCTCTGTGGAAGTGTGTTTATACAAGACACGGATCAACGCATACAGTACAGCAAGACTTTGAAATTCTTTGTTACAGAAGGGATGAAAGAGACGTCATATAAATGTTTGATTATATCAGTACATAGTAAATGCACAGTGGGGCGCCTCAGAAAATAAGCTTTTATCAGCGCACATGCATTTACAGAAAATGTTGTGTGATGTTCCTAAATGTACAAAATTAATTCATGCTGGGGAATACGTCTGTGTTTTTATTCCCATCTTCTTCACACCAAATACCGTAAATGCTCTCATTATAGCCGGGGTGTTCATGTACCTAAGCATTACTTGATAATCAGGTAGAGTGCATGAGAAAGTGAGATGGAAAACATTATCATTTATTAACAAATGTATAACACAGCAACAACAGAACCACTGTTGTAACAGAGGTTAGGAGCAAACTACTCAGCTAACATGGCTGAAGAATTCATTGTAAACAACAGTACGGCAGGCGTAACACGCATGACATGACACCAACAGCCAACATTTTAAAGTGCATGCAGAGCTAGATAAAGCTGCTCATGAGATGTACTTTAAATGCAGCTACTGCCATATCGTGGCGCTAGTAAAGAGCAACACCAGAAGGTTGCCTATTGCCACAGCGTTTGATGCCAATGCTTTTTGACCCGGCGCTAATTAAAGACGCCAGTTGTTGTTTTGCGGCCATAGAAGACTCGCAGGTTTATTGGGTAGAGGCGTTAATTGGAGCATTTACGGTGTACAAAATATGATACCACTTGCAGTATACTGTTCAACTGTTCTCAAACATTACTTTAAATTGCCTTATTGGTACATACAGTATACTGAATGTCCCCTTAGACTTAATCAATCTACTAAAACTATTTAAATGTTAATTCACCTTAAAAGAACCAAAAATACTCCCAACAAGAAAGTAGTCATACAAAGAGGTTGTTTACTTGTTAAATTTGTATTTATTGGTCTGTCACTAAGAAGGATGCCAATTTTCATTTGATTCTGTGTTTGTTTCACATCCAAATTTCAAGGTGTTGCATTTTGAGAGTAATGGCTACTGGCTGATGTGTGCAATGCCAGCAGTGAGTACTTGAATGTTAAAGAAGAATGAAAGTCAGAGAAATGGCAGGTAATTGAATTAAAGGGACATACCGTGACACATGGTAGGTCCCACTAACAGGGGCTGATGTTTTATTACATTTTTATTCCCGTGTAAATACAGAGAGGTACTTTGTTGACCTGACAAGCAGCACAGCACAGTGATTGGCTTGTTTTCCCGCTATTGCATTGTTACTGTGAAGATCTGTTTACTGAGGTGTGCAATCCAAATAAAAAGAGAGGAGAAACCACCCTGTTGCCCAGAGGGTGTGTTTATTTCTTCTTGTTTTTCAGTGGCAACAGGTAAGTGAGTACGTAACTATCGTGCTACCACATTTGACATCAACCAATCACAGCATATTCTATGCATATTGACGTGGGGTCACGTTATTTAGTGACATCGTTGTTTTTGTATTGGATCTTATAATATTCTGTCAGTGTGTTTTGTTTTCACAGTGCGCTTATCCTGCTTCCTAGAATTGATAAGTCTTTCTCTTGCAAACCACAGGATGAACTGGGATTTTTACAAAAATATTTTCAATGTAATTTTTCCAGTTTTAGAGCAGTCATGTGACCCTTTTATGTGTATTGTTAGAAGTAGCTATTGTTGACTAAACAATATACAAAACACGTTCTATCTACTTTCTCTGCCACTTATCCTCATTCGGGTAGCGGGTATGCTGGAGCCTATCCCAGTTGACTTTGGGCGAGAGGCGGGGTACAACCTGGACTGGTCGCCACCCAATCACAGACAAAACACATTTTATTTTGTAATTTTTCGGATATGCCAAAATGTGCTATTTAAAAATTATATTCTATGGTGTTACATATACCATAATACAAAAAACATATTGTTTTAGACTTTTTTCATAATGTAACGTTTGGTCCTAATTATAATTTATTTCTCACTGTACATATAATGCACTGTTTCTTAACAAATATACTGTGAAGAAAACCCTATTTCTATATTGTATTTCGTAACTGATTAATGAGCTTAAGAAGCTTTAAATTCTTAAAAATGACGAGGAATGTTGCATTTGTTTCCATATCATAATTGGAATATTTTAAATGTATAAAAACTCCACTTCTTCTGCATCGTACTATACTGTATGGGGTGGTGCTGTCCATGGTGCTGAAAGAGCATGCAATGTTATGTCTTTCCAGCAGGGGGAGCAAGTGAATCGTACCGCGATACAGGAAATTGGAACATTAAAGTGCTGTTATGGGAAATACTCACTAGATGGCGGGGTGTTTCTGTTTTAAGTGAAGGGTGTCACAACCCAAACTAGGATTGTTGCGTTTCTGCTTATGACTCATACACCAAGTTTGTGCTTGTGTTCACTCTTCAAGCAGGTTACAAAAAGTCAGTTGCACATCCTTTTCCTGTCGTGTCATCTCTGTTTTACTAATTGTTCTCTTGGGTTGTTTTGTTGTTGTTGCGTATTCCACTGATTGTATCCCACAAGGTTTCTTCTAAAGGAGGGCCTTGATGTTGTTTACCCTTCATGTCAGCGCCCCTCATTTCACAGAGAGCCTCTCCTGCCTGGTAACAGCTCCTAGCATCACTGTCCCCCTCGTCTCTATGGCAACAAAGCTCCACACACACGTCTACCCCTCCCACACTTACCTCCCATTGATCCAACGTGTGTGGAGGAAACACGACCCCGACCCCGACCCCGACCACCCATTTGGTGAACTTGAAGGACGCCAACACATTTCAGTCAGCATACCTGCACTGAATATGAAACACGCCAATTAGCCACCGCCATGTAGGCTACCCCCTAATTGATGGTGTGAGAAAAAACATACCGGGTGATGTCAGCGGGGTGAAACACGACTTCTAGTGATTAGCGCTTACTTTTCAGCACACAGGCTTCACAATACCATAGAATACTCTAAATAAAGTTTCTATGTATCTATCTAACTCAGGAGGTCTCCAAACTTTTTTCATTCGGCTTTTTCTCGGCTTTGTGATATACTGTAGGTGAAAAACCATATTATTATTTTTGTCTTTTTTTCCCAATGTTGTCTTTTTATTTATTTTCACAAAATGTCAACTTTTTCTTAAATAATCTTCATAAATTTTGTTTTAGTAATGTTATGATTTCATTAATTCATTTTCTATACCTCTTATCCTCATTAGGGTCGCGGGTATGCTGGAGCCTATCCCAGCGGACTTTGGGCGGGAGGCGGGGTACACCCTGGACTGGTCGCCAGTCAGTCGCAGGGCACATATAGACAAACAAAGACAAGCAAGCATTCACACTCACATTCAATGGACAATTTAGAGCGGCCAATGAAGCTAACATGCATGTTTTTGGAATGTGGGAGGAAACCGGAGTACCCGGAGAGAGCCCACACACGCGGGGAGAACATGCAAACTCCGCACAGAGATGCCCAACGCAGATTCGAACACTGAGCCTCCTGACTGTGAGCCCAACATGCTACCCATGTTATGATTTTATTTTATTTTTTTAACATGTTATGATAATATTTTGACTTCATTTTTATTATAATTTAACTTTTTCCACAATCTCATTTAAATATTTCATAAAAATATTTTCTTATATATTTGTTTATCGACGTTCTTCTCATAATTATGACTTTATTTCTAAAATATTTTGACTTTTTAATCATAACATTCTAGCTTTTTCTGCAATCGACAGCTTAGCTCGTTTATTTCTCCGAATATGATTGCCTTTATTTTAAAAAATTAATTAAGTATATTATTTTGTAATTTTGTTAACTTTATGCTGCTAAAATGCCATTATTTTTCCTCATAATGTTATTCTTCTATTATGTTTCTTGTTAGATTGCTTCTTTTTTCTCTAAATATTTTCCATTTTTTAAACTAAAGTAAAAGCTATTTTGTTCATTTATGATTTTGTCCAACCGTTCCAACAATTCTTGTAAATTTTCTTCTTGTATTCAAATAATATTTTGACTTATTTTCTTGTAAAATTACAATACAGCTTTTTTCCATTTATGCTGATTTTTTCATTAAACATTTTACAAAACATTTCAAATTCTCTTCTTGTAATTATGATGTTATTCGGATAATATTTTGGCATTATTGTCATAACATTATTGTACATTATAACTTTTAGTAGATTAAACTTTAGTACTTTTCTCATAATATTATGACTTTTTTTATGTGGAAATATAGTTTTTGTCCATATTTGAGCTTATTGTTTGGTTCTTCTTTTTTTTTCTTCTAGTTTTCTTACCAAATTACATTTTTAGAATGTGGGGGGCTGCCCTAACAAGACACTTTACTATGTACATTTTATGGTTTTTGAGGCTTTTGAAACCATAATAATGCTCAGTTTTCAGGTCCTGTTAAAATGATTTTGGTAAACAAAAAAACTCCAAACAAATCCTGTCGGCTATGTCAGTGTGGTTAAAACGAACTATTGGATGTAGAGGCGTGCCAGAGAGAGGCAAGCAGAGATGAGTGGAGCTTTCAAATGCTTCCTCACAGCCAGTCGGGTTTAACCTCATGTCCGCCTCCATTGATGTCAGTGCTGCAGGCTGCCTCAGATCCGTGCTGATCAAAACAAATGCGTCCCGGTGAGGATAGCTGAGCGAAATAATTCAGGCGCCACACGGTCACGTCACGCATCTCATCGCCAAGCTGTCCAACATACACGTCACCTCATCTCAGGATGATCGTGAGGAGGGCCTCATTCTCATTCTCTTACAGCCCAAGACAATGCATTCTCATATGCACTTTAGTTCCCCTTATTGCTTCCAGTCTTTCTTGCTTTGCGGCCCTGCGCAACACGGTGGCAATAAGCAGGAGCAAGCAGGAGCGGGCTCCCTGTCTGAGCTCATGAATTATTCAAAGCGCACTATTTCGCAGGCGGCGGCTAAAATTAGGAAGAGCCGCATTTTGTCTATAATTAGAAGGCAGATGGAAAGCGGTCGTTTATTATAAGGAGGAGGAGGAAAGGGGGGAGGTTGTATTCCAGGTGATGCTTGCTTGGGACGTGCGACCTCTGGTGTCTGTCTTCAAGGTCAGACCAGGGCGTCTCATCAAGAGCGCCAGGGGGAGGAAATTAAACGCCAAAATCAATCGCCCCTGAGTGCGCATGTGTCGGCCACTTGACTGCCAGGCAGCGTCCACGCATCTGTCCTGGCTGGTACGCATGTGCAGCCTGATAGTATTATTTTTATCATAAGCTTATCAGTACATGGAATAACATTATGGAACACACTGAGCATGGAAGCCAAACAGTGTTCCAATATGATCCAGTTTAAGGCAAAGCGTGCTGTTTTGTGTGGAAGAAGAAGACTGCTGAGGAGCGCACCATCTGACAACAAATATGCTGAACTTCTTTCATCAGTAATGATATCATAGTAATATCAGTTGCTATTTTTGTCACTATCTTTCCTTTCTTTCCTTTTCTTTCATCCTTGCATATGCGAGGGGTGCCCAAACCTTATTAGGTAATAATTAGGGCTGTCAAACAATTAAAATATTTAGTTGCAATTAATCGCATTTTGTCCAAAGTCAACTCATAATTAATCACATTTAATCGCAGATAGAAATACATTTTTGTAAAGCTCCGCGGTAAACCATAATGCTATTGACAGCCATTCTTGACTCCAGCCATGGCCGTCACTTCGACAGCAGCTCGTAACCCACATTTTAGCTCGCAGTTTAAAGCAAAAATCGGTGGAGAGACGGCTCGCATCTAAAACGCTCGTTAGTTGGGACTCGTATGCCAAGGAACCACTGCATGTGACAATCAAAACATTACCCCCGTGACCCCGATGAAGATAAGCAGCATAGAACATGGATGGATGATGAATTCATCACATAGAATATGCTGAGCACCAATGAAAAAGGGACACCTCTGGCATAAGCTATTTATGTGTTGTTATATATTCTGTACTACATATTATATGTATGTATATATATATATATATACAGTGTATTATATATACTAAACACTGTATGTTCTTATATATTCTGCAACATCCCTTTCTCGGCCACTGCGGGGCGTCCGGCTGGGTCTCCCTTGCACCTCTTTGGAGCGGACTCGCTGTCACCTCTTGGGGTGCTTGCTGGGGGGGCGGGCCCTGGTGTCTTTCTAGTTGGTCCCTCGCTTTTGGGGGGGGTGTGGTTTGGGATGCATGGCCGTGTCCACCACTGACATTTCCTTATCCTCTATGTTTCACTCTGATGCAGTCGTTCTCTTCCTGCAGAGTAACGTGAACTGTTGCCGTTGTGTTGATTTGTTGCAGGTATCAGCTGGGTTGTCATTGTTTATGAGGTTCTGTTTTTGCTGTCTTTTTTATTTATTATTTTTATTAGTAGTAGTATATTTTTCCCTGTTCCTGTCTTTTTGCCCATTTTGCTCTTATCACCATGGTGGTCATCGCTTACAATACTGTTTTTGTGAGGTTCTTCTGCACCTTTTCCTTTGTCCTTTGCCCTCTGTCCCTAACCCCCGACCCCTCCCATCCCATCCCAACACCCACTCACCCCATTCTGTTTCATCAGGTCCGGTATCGAAAGGTGGTCCAGCAAAAAATCATAGTAAACATAGTAGAATATCAAGTCTCATATAGATTATGACGTTTCTTTGGCAAAGTAGTTTTGCTCAGCACTTAAAGGCAGTTTGGCTTCCATTCAGCTGTTATGATGCTGGACAAGACAACATAAAAAAATGGCAACATGTCAAACACAGGAAGTGAACAAACTGCCAGTAATTGCTGCGAAGTGGATTAGGATTAGATAAGCATTGCTTCTTCCTACTCCTTTTCAGACATGTGCAAGTGTAAACATGTGATGTTCTTGTTGTTGTTTAGCACGTCCAAAACGAACAAAAGCGTTACCATCATTGCACACGGCTGGGCAAGGAGAGAGCGCGTCTTCGTGAGGCAGTCAAGAAGAAGCAGGTTGAATGGAACCTCCGCATCCCTCCTCCTTTGCTTTCATTCACAGCACAATCAGTGACGTGTCTCACTCAAGCAGAGGCTGCTCTCCATCAAAATATCTTTTACATACACCGCATGCACTACTATTAGAGCAAATCGTTATGTTTACGTATAAACCTGAATGTTTACAGGATTGAAGCATATCTGCTGATGTGTGTGTAACGCAGGAGGGTGTGGTTGAGGAGATCAGCATCCATATGAGGAACATGCTCGTGTGCGTGGAAGAATCTGCGACCCCGATCCCGACACCTCCCCACCACGGTACCACCTGTGTCCCACCCGAAGACTCAGCTCCTGGTATCGCTCTGAGGGTCGCTGAGGCACGCAAACCTCCTGATCACAACAAGGTGGAGATCCTTCAGGGGTAAACTGAAAAATGAGGATGGGCTCAAATAATGTCAACCTAACAAAGACTTTTCACTATCATCAATATTTACAAAACTGAAAGGTAGTCTTAAGAAAAAAATCAATAATCAAAATGATCATTTTAAAACTATAATTACAAATAGCTTTATAACACAACAGATACAAATATTTATTTACATATTCCATTTACATAAATTATACCCTTCATTCCTAGTCCTTTTTAACAGACACAAAATCACTGGGGATTGGTAAAGTCTCCGGGTCAATTCAGAACTTCTTCTTTTCCTTTGGGCTTGTCCCTTCAGGGGTCACCACAGCGACTCAATTGCCTCCATCTAACTCTGTCTTTTGTATCCTCTTCTGTTGCACCAACTACCTTCATGTCCTCTTTCACTACATCCCTAAACCTCCTCTTTGCTCTTCCTCTATTTGGTCATTCAAAACTCAGCATCCTTCTACCAATATATTCACTATCTCTCCTCTGGACATGTCCCAACCATCTCAGTCTGGCCTCTCTGACTTTATCTCCAAAACCTCTAACATGTGCTGTCCAGGGCAAATCTAAGACCATGATGCTTCTCCAAGACAGTGCTCAATGGCGTACATGCAAGTACTCCACTGTATAGATTCCCAGGGAGAACATGTGGGACTCTTCCTTAAGGGGAGCTCTACCAGAAAGGAAAAGAGTCTGTGCCTTTGACCAATAGTTGGCCAATAATTGTGCACAGCTATTTTCTTCATTTGAAGTTCTGCACCACCCCAAAATTTGGTACCCGGGCCTCATCTGGCTTCCACACTATGCCACAGAAGGCACCCAATGGTACCCAAGTCAAGTAGGTAAACAAGTAATTGTATTATTTTACCAAAATTTTGCATTTTGCATGTGATTTTTGTATTGACATGCAAATGCTCCATGGTTGGGTACCCCACCTTAGCCCTGGCTTCAGGGCGATCCGGGAGGGTGGCACGTCACCGGGACTTATGAGCCAGGCCTACCATGACTGAGAAGAGCTGGAGGCCCTCCTACGACTATTTCATTTGTCGCCCCACTCTGATTTGTTCCGCTACTACCTCATGCCTCACCTGTAAAAAAGTGTGCATGGGTTGTACTGTTTTGTTGATTTGTTATTTTGAAATTGAGTGCCGCCCTTAAATTTGGTGCCCGAAATGACCACCACCCCTCTTCCGGTCAAAGGTAAATAACCATGCACCATTGTTGGGCATCCCACCCTGTCTGTCCCCGCTTCTAAAGAAGGGTCATTACGGGTGTAGGTGGGCACACAGCCCCTCCATAGTGTCATCTCTCACTCTTTTTCCAAGTGCAATCTCATAATAACACCCCCTCCACCTCCCTTGTCCCCCACATACGGTAATTCGAGGAGACTGTTCGCCAAGCTTTTCAGCATGAAGCTGCAGAATGAGGCATGCCGCCCGAAAATGTGTTGCCCGCGGGGACCATCACCCCTCATCCATCCTCCGCACCAGAGGCACAGGAGGCACCAAATGATACCCAAGTTATATGTTATCCATTGACTGTATTACATAACAAACAGGAAGGTATTTTTCATATTTCATATATAATACTTGCTCCATGGTTGACCCACCCCAACCCCTTGACATTCTCATTTCCCTTCTCATTTCAAAGCAAGTTATCCATCAAGTTGTAATTAAATGAATAATAATCAGATGCATGGGCAATTGTGTAATGATATCATTATTATCCTATTATTTATATTCATATACATTGACAATTGCATGTGGCCCTCTGAAGGCAGCCATACCCTTGCGCTAGAGGGACACAACACAATTTTTTAATAAGCATGTATATATTTTTTATTCTGAAACAAACACATGCACCATGGTTGGGTACCCCACCCTATCGCTGTCCCCATTTCCACAGAAGGTTCTTAGGGGGTCTAGGTGAGTGCAGGTGGTCACAGAGCTCCTCCCTCCTGTCGTCTCGTTCTCTCTGTGTGTGCAATCTATATTAAAACAGCCCCCAACCCCAAGCACCACACCCCTTTTTCTTGCCCCCCACACACACATTAGTGCAAGTAGACCATCCAAAAGGCAGCCAAGCTTTCCGGCATGTACAAGCTGCAGGACAAACCCCCTCCACCATCCGCCGCCTCCTTCTCTACAACACCTACACTTGCCCCCCCGACACCTCACCATTACCCCCAACAACCCCCCCCCCCCCCCCACAACAAACCACACCACCCCACACCCCAACCCCCACCCAACCAACCCCCCCCACATCCCCCCACCCCCCCACCCCCAAGCTAATTCCATTATACATTCCCGACTGGAAGGAAGCGGAGCTGTCTTCTAATTGCTTTCTTATCCCCCTGTGTCCCCATCCTCCCCGCCCCTCCACCCCCCAGTCCTCGTCCTGCACTCAACATGGCAGGAGACATGCAGAGGTGGGGGGCGAGCTAGAGAGCAGGAGAGAGAGAGAAGGGGAGAGAGAGAGAGAGCGGGAGAGAGAGGCAGGCAGGCTGCTGCTGTCAGGGAACACTGGTGCCATTTCCAGCATTCGCAGGGTTGAGAGCTTCCGCCGCTTGACGCTCGGCTCAGCTCAGCTCATCACAGCCTCACCACCTACCACAGGAGGACTGGGAGGGAAGGACACAAGCAGGAGCACGGCTCACCTTTAGCACAGGTATCATGCTCCTTCTTCTTCTTCTTCTATTTGTCCTGTCTTGTTTAGCTTCACTCCACCGGACCACACAGGTGGAAGTATGCGAGGACTTTCAAGGTTCTTCTTCCACACATTCACACCCCCAAACATAAACACACACTCATGTCACTGGACAGTTTCTTGAGCCAATACAAACACTGCATGTCACATGCAGGACTTGCAACTCTTTGACTTGTGTGACCCTCGGGATGTGTGCTAAAATGGAACGCTATCAGAGCAGAGATGGGCTATAGCACGCTGTTTACTCTGCCGATTGCATAAGGGTGCACACACACACACACACACACACACACACTCACTTTGCATCACTTGGAGTTGATGATCTTTTCCAGTGTAGCCGGCCGTTTATTCTGTATATTTACACACATACTGCATGGCACAGGCCTCTGTAGTATGTGTTTGTGTGGCGCCATACAAGTAAGACTGCAGTGTCACCGCTGACTTAAACTGATGCTCGCTCACCCCAGGAGGACAGCCAAAGAGGGAGGAGAGTGCGTGTGTGTGTGTGTGTGATGGAAACGGAACAAGCAGCAGCGCGCGCGCTTATGTGCCTCCATACAGTGTGTTTGTGTTTAAGCGGCAATGACAGCGGCTGCAGAGAGGTGTCAGTGTGTGTGTAGTAGGTAGTGACAATGTGAAAAGGGTACGAATGAGAGCATGATGGAGAGGCCGAGGGGAGGAGAATATATGAATGGGAGATGAGAGGCGCACACATACAGCATCTATGTATGCAATAACAAATTGCTTTGAGATTTATCCTTGCAATATAAATCACATTTCTGCTGCAGAAGCTGCGATGTTAGATAGTTAAACGTGCTGACTCAACAACAGTTGTGCACACACACGCAGCAACTTTAGCATTTCCTCCCTCTAACTCAAAGTGTATGATGCAACACAATGAAAGGAAGCTGATTATTATGGAAATTGAAGGTGAAGGAAAGTAAGTGTGTGTGTGTGTGTGTGGCTGTGCGTGTGTGCGTGTGTGTGGACTTGTACTCATGACACTCTGGGGACAAAAATCTGTTTACGCGTTATAGGGACCTCCTGCAATGTGAGGACCATAAATGAAGGAATCCCCATATTAGCCATTCTGATGGGGTCTGTAAAGCAAGGGTGTCCAAAGTTTACTGAAAATCCAAAGGATGGGAGGAGCCACTATGCTGTTTTTTTATATTTTCCAATGTAAAAATCCGCTTATTTATAAACAAATCTTTGTGTTATTCCGCTTTTTCTTTGGAGCCAATTAGAAAGAAGCGCTTGGGACACCCGTGTTGTTTATTTTGAGCATCACCTTGTGGCCATAAATTAGGGAATTCCCGTATTATGAATGTTGGAACGAGTCTGGTGGTATCTGTAAAGTTTGTAGCACTGGCCCATTAGCAAGTGTGTATATATTGGTATTCACCAAAGTATCCATCACGTTACATGATGAGGAATTTGCAAATATCAACGCAGGGTGCAATTTCTGATGGTTTTGCCACGAGGCAGCTTTTTCCAATAGTATGTGTGGCCTGGGTGTCCAAAGTTGAACCCATGGGGTTTACCTATGGGGTTTATTAGTCACGTTATGGGTGGGTCATAGTTATGACCTCTTGTGGTGTGGGGACCATACACAATCCATCCATCAGGCAACCTCCAGAATATGACTGCTGGTGTTATTCTTATTGTATTTGTGTGCTTTTGTGGTATTTTTCATCAGATGTATTCAATTGTCTATGGGGACAAAAGTCTATGTAGTCATGGGGACCTCTTATGTCATAAGAACCAAAAACCGGGCCCCTATAAGGCAGCATTCATTAGGCAGTTTTTCCCTCAATGTCCATGGAATGATCAGTAAAGGGCACCTGAAATTGGTATGTGCTGGCTGTGCTTCCCTTAGGTTAACTTCCCTCACCTTTCCGACAAGGAAAGGAGGTGAGCTAAATAATTACCGAAATGCCAAACCACCTACCCATCATCCATCTTTTGTCTTCACTCTTTGCGATTAGCCCCAAATCTCTCAATTAAGAGGCTGCCGCCGTCCCCGTTTGTGCGTGACTGCATCAGTGTGCGTTTAAAAGGACCGCACGATGAGCCCCCAAGTGCCCACTTAATTGCCCCTGAGGATTGTGGTTATTTACGGTTTGGGGTTATTAGGCGGACAGGCGGAGAAGGACGCAGGGAGAATGTTGGTCCCTCATTAAAGGGAAGAATCATGCACACAAGCTGAGCGAGTGGACCGCGGTATTGTCATTAAAAGGCACACACGGGACGTAGTCTCTAATGAAGGTGGACAGTGCACCTATGACACATAGCATGCCATTCATACTGAATGACGGCTTCGTGGTGCAAAATGTGGTCTTTTCATGTAGAAGATGTGTGAGGTCAAAGGTCACATGACCTAAGCGTGACCCTAGCTCAACATCTCTCTTTGAGTTCATCGCAAAAGATGTTAAAATACTTGTGGTCCAGCCTTTTGGAGCCTTTAGCACGCATGGAAACTCCCCACATTTGAGTGTCGAAACGTGTTCATCCGTTCAAGCGTGCATTGTTACTCACCATACCGGGTTTTGAACACATCCGAGCATTTAGAGCAGAGCTAACGGTGCACTAGAACGTCATGTTTCACGTCACTGTATGTGTTTGTTTGCAGTTGCTGTATCGCCGGACGCGGAGGGGTGAAAATCTGTCAAAACCTGCACCTCGGCTGTGTTGCCACCACATGGGGGCGCTGTTCTTAAAACCCTTAAGTCGGATTGACTTGAAATTTCTCACCCGGCTCAATGTGCGCTGCAAAACACCCACTAAATTAGGCCCCTGTAACAGACTGACGGGTACATGGGTGGGACTTGTCTTAGTGACTAAATTGTCAATAAATCACGGAGCTTTGGTCCAATGACTGTCAAACCTTGAGGAGATCTCTATTTCATGTATGCCGGCATGTCTTAGGAGGACGCCACAAATGTCCTTCCCTCTTGTTTGTGCTCATTTTTTAACATAACAGAGGTCGGCCGCACAGTCAGGAGATCTGGAAGATCGAGGTTGGAATGTCCGTTGGGCGTCTTTGTGTGGGTTTTGCATGTTCACCCTGTGCGTGCGTGGGTTTTCTCCAATAACATTACGTTAATGGGTGACACTAAACTGTCCATAGGTATGAATGTGAGGGTGCGAGTGTGGCTGGCGACCAGTCCAGGGTGTACTCCGTCGTTCACCCGAAGTCAGCTGGGATAGGCTCCAGCATAATTTATGACCACACTTACTGATTTGTTCATATGATGCACACACAGCAGTGAACAACATCGTCTCTGCTCTGCTCAGTTCTCTTTGCGCCCCGAGGCGTTCACGTGCACTCGTGATTTACAGTGTCGTGCGCTAATTGTTTTCATGTTTATTCACGTACTCCCTATCACAATTGGCGTACCCCTGAGGGTACGCGCCCCCCACCTTGGGAACCTAGACTCTAAGTGGTTGAGGTCAGGGCTCTTAAAGTACTTGGCCTTCAAACTGTTGGAAGCATCGAGTTCTCCAAAAAACTGTGGTCCAATAATTGTGTCTAGATTGTGAAATAACAGCATGCTCACTGACTTTCTAGTGACTTGTCTTTCCCTTGATGCAGAACTTGTAGGTGTGCATCTTTAATTGGACCAGCAAGGCCGCAGTGCTTGTTAGGTGTTTGTCTACGGGGCGGCTGTATCAGCCCTTCATCAGAGTGAGGCGCATCAGAGACGCCTGGCGGGGGAGGAAATGAGGAGGGGGGGAGATGGATGGGAGGATGGAGGGAAGCGTTGACAGAAAGTGAGGAAGGGAGGAGGAGAGGCTCATCTGTATGCTGCTTCCAGCGTGCCGCTTGCTTGATTGGGGGTGGGTGCTTAGTGCTGAATGGAAGGATGCCGCAAAGTGGCGAAGGTTTCTGCTGTAAGGGCGTTGTCTTTCCAGGTAGGCCTCGTTTGATGGAGGGGAGGGGGCCAAAAAGTCAAGTCCACATCCTTCTTTTGCAAAGCATGCTGGGAATTGCACAAGCTTTTGTAACGGCGGTGCTAATAGACAGACAACAGGCATCCCGGGGTGTTTACGGCCATCTCTCTGCTTAATGAAGAGTTTTTGATCAAATGTGCCTCATTAGGGCTTAATGAACAAGACAATGTTGAAAACTCCACCTTCATGGGGAAAAACAGTGAAGCGGCTTCATGCCCTAGCGAGGGAGACACGGATTTAGCTGAGTGTTTTGAACTGTGGCTTCTTTGTCACACCGTAACGACTTACAATTCCTTTTTAAACCCTGCCAAACATAGTGCAGTAAAAGATGCAGTACTTTTAACGCAGGACAGTAAGGGAACCTGGTTGCATTTGGAAGAAATCGTTGTGGATGAGAATGTTAAAAAGTTTGTTGATTGAAAATTATATCAGGAGTGTTTTGGTCCAAACAGCCTGATGGACTTTACGTACTGTTTGCAAGTACACTGTAATTCTTGCAACACTTGTCCTACACTACATACTACCTACATGCATACAGCAATGCCACGCTAGGTTGGCCTACTGACCGAGTACTAACAAAGTTATCACACTTACAGCTCCCACGGCTGTTGCTGACTTGCAAATGTTCTGCGGGCTTTCTTAAGATGTGTAGCGAAGCCTTCTTTTTTCTTTACAAGGCTGTCATTTTCCGTGAAGTGTAGGGCCCTATGATAGCCATGAGTTTTTACCCAATTCCGTTTTTTTCCATATAGATTTTTGAGAATTCTTTAGAATTTTTACATTTTACACTTATCTTTTCCAGCTAAGAATGCGTGCTTTTTGGGTTTGTGAATAAAATGCTTGTTAATTACGTGCAAAAATGTAGTGATGTAATACTTGAAATTTTGCCCAGTAATTGAGAAATGGATGTTGACTGGCTCATTTTTTAAATGGTAACTCAGCTTCTGCACACTTTGCTACAAAATCGTCAACAAACCGCAACGTTGGTGCTTGGGGTTCAGGAAGATGCAGTCACTCGTGCAATTCATGCATACTGCATATGTAAGATAGCTTTCATTTTGTTTACACTGTTTGACAACATCGGGCAAACGTCACTATTATTTTGAAGAATGTCAGTTGCCAAATGTTGACGGTTGAACGACGAGCCGAGTGCAAGAAAAAACGGGCTTCTCGGCCTTTTTCACTCGGAACCTGCACGACGTCATGGGGCACTGTAAAACGCTGCTTACAATAAATCAGTAGAACACAACCCGGTGAAAATATATTCATCCGGCCCGAGTCGCACACACACAGGGGGTTGCATAGTGTTTGTAATGAGATTCCGCCAAGATTGAGCCGTTCGCCGTGGACATAATTCCCCGCACACACGTTCCCTCTCCTCACACGACAGCATCTTCACGACAGCAACATCTCATGTCAAATTCCATGAGATTCTGCGTTTAATAGAACATTTTTCTAAAAGTTTCTATTCCTGCAGCAACATCAGCACTTGAAAAAGAGTGTTCTGCCATCCTACCCACCATCGCCTGTGTCTTCAAACAGCAGCTGGAGTTATGTAACACTGAAGGAAACATTAGCAGATGAGAAAAAATGTCAGACAGGAGAACCACAAAGGAAAGAATGTGGGGACCACAAGCTATAACATCCCATATAGAAAAACAAGACCTATGACGGCATACTTTTCCATTTTTGCGTGCCCTTGACACTTGACTTTTACATTTTAGCTTCTGGAAAAGGTCCAAATAGCTACCGTGGCGTCCAGAAATTAGTCCACTGCTGTTAATTGCTTGCATGATGAGCATGAATCATTCAGGCGGGTCAGGTTGAAGATTGAACTTTGGTTGGTAATGAAGGCAATTTTGTAGGCCGTCGCAAACGCTGTGTTTCCTCTTGACTCCCTGCCGTGCACATTAGCGGCATCCCGTATTCAGCGCTGCTGTTGCTAGGTTGCGTGCACATATGTGTTTGTGTGTGTGTGTGCGTGCGCGTGTGCGCTCGCGTATAAACGTGTTTTGCTTGGCTGCCTCCGTGCAAAGGACGCAAAGTAAGCCCTCCCGCCTGTGAATTAGCTTCCATAGCAACGGCGGCGGGCAGTGAAGTGAATGAACGCCGATCTCCCTTGTGTGATCTCAAAGTGGGCGCGGGCCAGATGCCAACTTGTGGTACCCGTGGGCACGCTGGCCAACTGACGGACTCAAACAATAGGGCGGTGTGCTGGTGCAGAGGGTGGGCTGGTAACATCTAAGCTCTGGTATGCGGATGCCAGGCAAGGTCAAATGGCAGAATTGAGCGTCTTAGTAGACTCATGTTTTTTTTCTTTTTTTTTTTTTTAAAATTTGTTTTAATTTTTTTAATTTTTTTTTTTTTTTGGGTTTTTTTGCATGTGTTTGTGTAGGCCGGTGCGCGGGATGGCAGGGGGTACTTTCACTGCCAACATGCACAAATTGATTGTACTCAACATCCAGTTTGACTGTTGAATATGCTTGTATGCTTTACTGCTCTGCATTTTCTTGCATTCTCCTGGTTTGGGCGGAGGGCACAATATGAAATAATTGAGAACCACTGGTGTACACAAAAGGGTGAACATTTGTCAAAACAAGTACTCCTACCACCTGTGCTACTTGTGGGTGGTACTGTTAAATCCCAAAGTCTCCCACAGCTCACCTTTAGGGTGTTTAGTCAAATAGCCATGGAATTTGGTACACACCATTAGGGGACTGACAAGCACATGTATGTGAAATTTGAGCAAGGTTGGATGAAAATCATGGCCACCGTCTCTTCAAGAGCATGCACGGGCAACAATTTGTTGGTACGCCATTGACAATTTATCCTGTGATTATTAAACTTTCAGGATATCTGTATTACAAAAATGTCTTCCAAACCTTTTTCACCTCAACCTACTGTGGGCGCCAACATTTGCAGATTTGGGGGAAAAAAACATATAGTAACTTTGGCTGTGCGTTGTTGCTAGGCAGAATTCTCCGGTGTATGCTCACGCTGCAAAGAAAGGACGAGAACATACAGCAGACAGACAAAAACAGCCCCATCAACTGTTGCAAATAGTTACAGGAAAATGTTTTTTTCCACCACAGCACCATCTGCTGGATGTGGTGGATCACTACCAGTCTTCCCACCATTTTCTGCATCTGCATTGCTATTTTCAATGTAGAAACAGGCCGAATCTGACTGACTGTAAGCAAGCCCCACACCACACGCTGCGCGCTGCTGAAGAACCAAAGCCTTCACAGGGCAAAAAGGAAAAATCCAAACAAGCGGTGGCACAGACGTCGCATGCGGAGACGCCATGTTGGCTCGAGATTGCTCATGCAGACGGTACAGTCAGGGATGCGGCTAATTGCTGCTGTTCTCATGCCTGGAAAACAGGAGGGGGTGGCTTAAGGGGATGCTAATGACCTCACTCCTTCTGATGTCTATCGGCTGACCGAGCGCCCTTGCTGGCCAGGATGAGAGCACGCGCTCACGTCACATGGCCACCTGAGGGAAATTCACATTGAATTTGGATATCATCAGATATCTCTGTTATTAGCGTTGATGAGCACGACTGCAGGGCGTACAAGACGTTCCATTAAAATAAGGCATCTATTTGAGAGGAGGCCCATTTGTACACAGAAACGTGTGTAGGGGACAAGTTTGATGGTGGAAATGGTCCATTTTGAATGTGCCCTCATTTTTCGTTTTTTAACCAAGTCAAAGCCTCATTCACCGTCAGACCACTTCTCTGCTCTGATGTCATCCACTATACCTTTCACAGCCACTAGGACGCGTACGTGCATGCTCCAATGAACACCTCTATTCAATTAACTATATAGTCGGTGGGTCTAAAATTGGGATAAAAACTGTTGCCATGAAGAGCTGTGGCTGTAGGCAATCTCCTACTAACTACTAGCTGCATTTGAAGTAACATGAACGTCAGCATCCAGCGACTTTCTGTACATTTGCATGTTACAATGACGTCAACAGTGGCATTCATGCTGAGTGGGAAGTTTGCTGCGCATCGCTATTACAACATCGGTTCTGTTGCTGCGGTGTTGTACTGTATACTTGTTCACTTTACTTTACTTTTCCTCGTGTATTCTAAATTGTCATTGAATTCTCTTGTTATGATTGTTTAGTTTAGTGATGTCCAAAGTGCGGCATTGTGGTCGTTTGCATTTCGCGGCTGTTTTTCAATTGGCCCGCGTCACTTTCTAAAAGTATCATTTAACAAGAAAAAAAAACTGAAAACTTGAAAATATGGATATTTTTACAAGAATAAGAGTCAAAATATTAGGAGAACAAAATTTAAGAAGAAAGTTGAAATAGCGGGAAAGTTTTTAAAAAGAAGTCAACAGCAAAAATGGAAAAAAGAGTTGTAGTTTTACAAGAACAAAGTAAAAATATTAAGAAAAACTAACGAGAAAAAGTCAATTTTTTTTAGAACAATGTTGTGATATAATGAGAAAAAATAATACAATTTTAATATCATAAAGTTTAATTATTAACGAAAAAAGTCTTAACTTTCTGCAATACAAACAAAACCACAAATAAAGTCATTTTTGTACAACCAGGGTGCAGAAAAAGTTATGTTCAAAATCAAGTCAAAATATTGTGGGAATAAAGCCATATTTATTAGAAGACTGTTTACAAGAGGAAAGTTTAAATAGTTGGAAAATAAATGTTTTAAAAATCAGAAAACGTCAAAATGTTAAGAGTTCAAAGTCGTATTCTGACAAAGAAAAAAGTTAAAACTTGTAATATTACAGTATAAGGCCTAATAATGTAAGTTTTGGAAAATAAGGTTGGGGAAAAAGTTATAATATTATGGGAATAAAGTCAAATATAAAGTCATAATTTTACAAAAAGGAAATTTCTGAAGATTATTTAAATTTAAAGTTAAAATATTCTGAAAAAAAACAATAGCAAAAATGGGATAAAAGAGCAAGACAAAAGTTTATATGCTAATAATACCCTTTTTCACCTTTATCACAACAGCAAACAAGTTACCAGTGGGTGCAGTAGATTCTCAGAAATCAAACAAGACCCAACATCAATGATATGTACGCTCTTAAGGCTGTGCAATTGGGCAACTAGCTGAAAGGGGGGTCTTCACAAAATAGCAGTGTGGCATTCAATCAGTGATCAATTTTGTGAGAAAACAGGTGTGAATCAGGTGGCCCCTATCCAAGGATGAAAGCAGCACTTGTTGAAATCTTTGCAAAAAATGAAAATTCGGGTCGTCTAAGACATGTTCAGAAGAACAGCGTATTCAATTAAAAAGTTGATTGGAGAGGGGAAAACTTATCAAATATTATTGGCTGTTTAGCTAAAATGATATCCAATGTATTGAAATGGAGAGCAAAACCAGACACACGTGGCAAAAAACGGAAGACATCTGTCAAAATGGATCGAAGAATAACCAGAATGTCAAAGGCTTAGCCAATGTTCAGCTCCAGGATGATCAAAGACGGTCTGCAGTTACCTCAGAGTACTGTGACAGAAGACGTCCGTGTGAAGCAAATCTAGTTTCAAGAATCCAGATAAAGTCTCTCAGTTAAAAAAAAAAAAAAAGCTATGTGCAGGAGAGGTTATAATTTCCCAAAGAACACATCAACCGGCCTAAAGAAAAATGGAGGAGGAATATTTTGTGGCTAATGAGAGTAAAATTTGTGAGACGACCCCCAAACTCTGAATTCAAGCCACAGTACACGGTGAAGACAGTGAAGCATCACGATATGGGCATGTTTCTCCTGCTATGGTGTTGGGTATTTATCCCATAGCAGGGATCATGGATCAGTTTGCATATGTCAAAATACTTGAAGAGGTCATGTTGCCTTATGCTGAAGAGGACATGCCCTTGAATGGCTGTTTCAACAAGACAATCACCCCCAACACACTAGTAAACCAGCACAATCGTCTTATGTTGTTATGTTGGAGTGGCCAGCCCAATCCCCCGACCTTCATCCAATCGAGAACTTGTGGGGTGACATGAAAAATGCTGTTTCTGAGGCAAAACCAAGAAATGGTAATGAATTGTGGAATGTTGTTAAAGAATCTTGGATTGGAATAACAGCTGAAAGGTGCCACAGGTTGGTTGACTCCATGCCACACAGATGTGAAGCAGTTTTAAAAAACTGTGCTCATACAACTAAATATTAGTTTAGTGATTCACAGAATTGCCAAATCCTACAAACAAAAAAGTTTGTACAAAATAGTTTTGAGTTAGTAAAGTCAACGGAAGACACTGCAATTTTTTAACCCCCCCCCCCCCTTCAACTTGCCCAATTGCACAGCCTTAAGAGCGTGCATATCATGAATGCTCGGTCTTGTTTGTTTTGTTAGTCGCATTGCACTGCTATTATTTTGAGCACTACTGTATATATAAAACTTTATAGTACATATAATTTTGGTGGAGAAAGTTAGGACACCCCTGGTCTTGTCTAGTTGCAACAATTAAAGCATTTTAAATATGTAGCATGGTTTGTAAAGGATTTTTTATGTATAGATATGCATACGTGCATATACTGTGTATATATAGTCTAGTTGTACAGTATGTCTTTAATTATAGAGACAGGAGAAAGGCTGCAAAAAGGACATTTTCAATGCAACATGATGGTTCTTGCTGTGTTTGCACACGTGCTTACTGTTTACATTTGCTGCAGTGTTTGTTCCTGTGTGCACACGTGCAGCCCAGACCCCCCAACTCCTTAACACAATCTTGGATTTAGATGCACGCACACACTCTTAGACAGCGTACGCTCGCTAATCCATGACGAATACCTCGTGCATATGCATCTACAGCATCACCTGCAGCCATGAGCGACACAGCAATGCATACTAAACAGACGGGCTAAGAATGAGGGAGATGAACGAGACAAGCAAGATGGGGGTAAAGATGGATGGAGCGATACAGGAGGCGAGGTTTTGTACGGCCTGGGAGATCTGTAATGAGATCTCCATGAGATGTTGCACACCTGGATAATAGCTTGATTACAGAGGAAAGACGTGACGGCGTTAGGCCGACACCGTCACAAGTCTGTGTCGGCCATTTTTTTTCTCCCTTCCTTTGACCTGCACACCTCTAGCTACTTTTCTGCAGCATCCGGTGGAATTTACCCCGGTTGGCAACAATTCACAGCGACCTAAGCGTTTTTTCCTCAGTATTAAAGAGCAGTGTTGACCAAGCGTTAGCATGTAGGCTTGTATAAGAGCGTGAGTCACAAGCTGCTGCTGAGTGGAGCCACAGCACACATTTAAACATCAGAGCAGTCAACAAACCCCGGGCTATCTCTGTGTGGCCATGTTTATTTTTGTGCCTTGACACCCACCATCTCAAACACACACACATTTACAGTATGCACACACAAAGCACACGACAAGCTCGCACACAAACATGCATCAGGTGTACATTTAAAGGGCAAAGTTGTTGATATCTATTTTTTACATGAGTTCACGACAAGACGTCTACATGGTACATAAACATTCACTGCACAATTTCATAAGGTGCCACTTTATATTATTATTATTATTATTATACAGTACATGTCATTGTATTTTCTATATATTTGACATTTTAAGATCGTTTTTTTTTGCTTTTGTATTGGATGTCATTTGATTGCGGCGGTGTGTTTTTTTGTTATTGTCGGTGAATATTTCATTCCGGAATAACGAACCAAAAAAATTCACTTTTGCTTCAGGAAAATTTAGTACATTTAGCATTTATGAAAAAAAACAATAGAACAGTGGTTCCCAAACTTTGTACAGTCACATACCCCTGCAGTCATTTGACCTGAAGCTATGTACTTTGTATCTTAATGCCCCTTAATACACTATTGGACATAATTAATTGGTGAATTAATTTTTTTATTCAAACCTGGTCAAAATTGGCATGCATATTTTTTATTTTCTTGTCCCCGTTTTATTTTGGCAACATTTTTGACTTTTTTAAGCTTCTTGTACTATTTCAGCTTTTGTATATTGATTGATCTTACCACTTCTGCAATGGACTTGGGACCAGTCCAGGGTGTATCCCGCCTGCCGCCCGAAGTCAGCTGGGATAGGCTCCAGCTTACCCGCGACCCAAATGAGGATAGGCGGCTTAGAAAGCGGGAGAATGGCTGGATCTTACCACTTGATTCTTGTAAAATTCTAGTCTTTTTCCCCCAAATACGAGTGTTCCTTATTTTTGACTTTTTTTTTCTCTTAAAAGGATTTTATCCCAATATTTTTGTAATTATTCTCACATATAAATCAAATATTCTTCCTGAAAGAAGATGTGTCATTGTTCTGTTTGAGCTTGCTGCATCATGATGACGTCACACCCCCGTGACCATTTAGCGCCATCTTTTTTGGACCATGAAACTGTCTGAAAGCAACATTACACTTTGGGGATAAAATATGCAAAGACATGAGTCAGAAATAAGATGACAAGTAGAATTCTGCCTCTTCCTCCTTTCATCTTTTCCTCTAAACATCCTTCTCTTCCCACGTGCCTTTTTTCTCCTCCTCTTTTTAGCACTCACTTCCTCTTCTCTCCCACTCTCCATCGCCCACCACTCTGTCAACATCCACCCCGTCCCGCCTCTCCTCCCTGCCTAAAATCCTGCCTCTACCCCCCCATCCCCATCTTCATGCTGCATCTGTTTGTCTCCCCCTTTTCCACCCTCCTCCTCCGCCTTTTTTTACACTTCATTAGCGGCTCTGTTCTTTTTTTATCGCTCTTCCCCTCTCACCGCCCCTCTGGCTGGCATGGAGGATGACACATGATGGCGAATTCCTGTCTCATTCAAACACTTCCATCCTCATGCATTGAGTCACACACACACACACACACCTTCTACCTCCCCTGTTAATATATTCAGCATGCATGATGTCATCGTCAAGGTTAACAGCTGAGGCGCTAATGATGCAGAGGGTGCTTGTGGGTAATGTAGGGAATATACCAGCTTGTGTGGATTTTTATTTATGAGTCTATAATAATAACAATAATAATCTGGATTAATTATCCAAATAAAAAGTTTTGTTAATGTTGGAGATGTTGTTAGAATAAAATCCCTTAAGGGGCATCGTGTTTTTTTTTAAATAATAATACAAATAATAAATATAAAAATATGGACTATCAATATTTATATGGCATCAAAAAAAAAAAAAATTAAAAATAAAGCGCACACTTCTGTGAGTTTCACACTAACAGCTAGTAGCACAACCAACATTAAAGATGAAGATGTAGCTTGCCGTTTGGTGGAGTTAATGAAAACTACATCCGTAGGTTACCTACAGCCACAGCTGTTAATGCCAATGTTTATGGTTTTATGCAAAGGCTACAATAATATTCTGAATTAATGATCCAGAAACTGTCGTTGCTGTTGAAAGTGTGTGAGAAAATGTAAAACATCATGTCTATTTTAATAAGAATAAATATAATTACACAAAAATAGGAAAAAGTTAACAAAAACAAGCAAGAATTTGACCACATAGGACATTATGAAATAATATTGAGTAGAAATAATTTACTTCACATTCAAAAATTAAAATGCAACATAACATCATATTAAAAAAAAATTACATAAAACGGTGGATGAATGGGTAGCATGTTGGCCTCACAGTCAGGAGGTTCTGGGTTCGAATCTTCGTTGGGCATCTCTGTGTGGAGTTATGTGCCCTGCGATTGACTGGTCCAGGGTGTACCCCGCCTCCCGCCCAAAGTCAGCTGGGATAGGCTCCAGCATACCTGAGACCCTAATGAGAATAAGCGGTATAGAAAATGGATGGATGAATGAGTAATAATATAAGCTTTTAAGATATTTACATTAAATTTTATGCAGTTGTATCCCGGTTTGTTATTAAGCCATTCCAGGCTGTCAAGTGTCAATCATCACAAATCATCCAAAAAATATTTTTCACACAATAAGTCGTGTAAATCCAATGACTCTGTTCCAAAATATTAACACAAAACACACACTACAGAGAATAAGTGTAATTGTACATGCAAAAAACAATGAGAAGCACATCGTTATTGAAAGAAATGAAAAAAATAGCATTTACAGTACCTTCGCTTTTAGAAAATGAATGAATGAATTTTACCCTTATTGAAGACTCTTGTTGGCAAAGACAGCGACGAGCAGATGAGCTACGTAGGGATGTCTCGATCCCCATTTTTTGGCATTATTATTTTAATAATAACCGTTTGTTACCATAAATATGGTTATTAAAATAGCTCTTTTAAGCAGCAAAATAATCCAACCAAAGCATGTCTGTGTTGACATGCAAATCAATGGCCAACTGAATTACAGCCATCCGGACGTGGAATTATTCAGCCGCCATTACAATAATTTTAGGGTAGAACTAATCAGCTCACATGGATATAGATCAATTTGTGGTGTGATTTAGAATATAACAAACAGCGGTTAGAGCGGCACTTCCCATGCGAGCTCCCAGCACCATGACAGAGGAGTCCGGGCACAGCTAAGGAGCTACGGAGCTACGTTGCAGAATATGCAGCACCCAACAATGTCAGAGTAACCACGGACAAATCTGCATGGTGGTTTTTGTCTTCATCCAGGTGGCCGGAGTCAAGTTTTGAGGCGCATTTAGTGCACTTCCCATGTTGGAGCGTGGCCCAGAATTACGGCGCTACCTCGTGGCGGATGCTGATCTTTTCCGATCGGTAATCAATACCGATCCTGAAGATGTGATCAGGACATCCCTAGAGCAAAGTTCTTGCACATGCAACTTTCTTCGGCAAGCTTTCTTTGTGGTGGGTTATTTTGTACTATTGACTGTGTTAGTTAGCAAAGAACTACAGAGCCCGAAGGTGATGACGTAAAAAAAACATAAAATATTAAAGGCTGGTACATTAAAAGGTGTGTGCTGCTTTTGCTTCCTTTTTGTCCTCACTTTTATGTTCATTAATGTGAGGAGGCGCCATTGTTTTTCTGGATAATTCATTGACATGCAAGGCCCGTTTCCTTGTGCGTGGCATACAAAAAAATGCATGACAAGAAAATAACCCCGGCAATGACGAGACGCCTCCCGCGCACCCTCTTTCTCCTCTATTTTTATCATCTTCACTTTCTGTCTGTCTGTCTGTCCTTGGGTGTCTGCAGCCAGCTGTGTCTTCGGGCCATTAGTGACCCCCCCCCCACCCTTTCCTCCTTCCATCCATTTTCCCCATCACCGATTTCTCCGTCAGACTCCACCACCCCTCCCTTCCCCTCCCTCTTGTGACCACTGGGGCTTCATTGTCACAGCAAAACAGTCTCGGGTCCGCCGTTCTGTCACGCCACTGCGCCAAACTCCGACAAGCTGTGTACGCATTAGGGCCTGACGCGCACACGCAGCGAGAACATTGCATTTTGTAGCAGCGCACCTATAGATACATACATATATATATATATATATATATATGTATACATTGCCATATGCAGTTAATCCCCAAAAAGCACACTGTCAGCATCCTGGCCTCTTCTCCTCTGTCTTTCTACGGACGTCCTCCTCCCGCACTGTAAGCCCTTTGCAGCTTCTTCTCATTATGCAAGAGCAATTCTCGCTGTAAAAGGCGCACACGTTCCGTAGTCACAATAAAAGCTTGATTGCTTCCTCTTCCCCCTGCCTTGGCTATGTTGATGCTGAGACAAGCCCTCCCACACACGCACGTTTTTCGTTGCCTTCACAGGCCCTGAAGAGGAAAAGACTAATGTGGTCGGATGCTTCCCGTGCACATGTGATGCAAGGGCAACATAGAAGTTAGGAATTCCCAATGCTGCTGCGTTTTTTTCTACCTAATAAAGTCAAACCATGTCATCTTGTGACCCCTCTCCAGAGGTCGCAACTGGTTAGAGGGCGCAACATCTTACCACACCGTAACTGCTGTAGTTATAAAGAATATACTTATACAGAATAAAAAAGGGCTTTCAATGGAAGAAGGTGATCATTGATAGGAGACTAGTATTTCAGGACACTCAGTATATAATACAACTTCTTTTTCAAACTAAGGTGTTGATTTGGAGGGCATGAGGAAGTGGAAATGAAAACATTACTCTGACATAGTCATTTATTTGCAAGAATAATGTACAGCACAACTGCAACAGAACCAATGTTGTAATAGTGATAAGTATCAGGCAGCATTATTACCACACCTGAGTTTACCATACACAGTAGTGTTCAAAGTAATAGCAGTCCAATGTGACAGATGAAGTACTGATATTAGTATATTTGTATTGCTTTGTGGCAAACAAGTTACCAGTAGGTGCAGTAGATTCTCAGAAAAAAAAGACCCAGCATTCATGATATGCATGCTTTTAAGGCTGTGCTATTGGGCAATTAGTGTGGCATGGAGTCAACCAACTTCTTGGTTTTGCTTCAGAAACAGCATTTTTTTATGCCACGCCACAAATTCTCCATTGGATTACGGTCCGGGGATTGGGCTGGCCACTCCTAAACAAAAATATTGTTGGTTCGGAGCCAAGATTGTGCTGGTCTACTTGTGTGTTTGGGGTCATTGTCTTGTTGAAACAGCCATTTAAAGGGCATGCCCTCTTCAGCCTAAGGCAGCATGACCTCCTTAAGTATTTTGACATATGCAAACTGATCCATGATCCCTGCTATGTAATAAATAGTCCCAACACCATAGTAGAAGAAACATGCCTGCATGCATCTGAGAATCTACTGCACCCACTGGTAACTTAAAATAAAATCATAGTAATAAGAGGACTAATATACTATACTATACAGTATTGGACTGCTTTTATTTTGAACAACAGTGTATACAGCAAGTACACGCCTGATTTCACACCGCAACCAATTTTTTATTTAAAACTTGTTATACTTTAAATGCAGCGACTGCAATCTTGATTGATGACTGAGTTGATTTAAACCACATAAGGCAGTTGCCTACAGCCGGAGCTGTTGCCAGTGATTGTTACAGACCCCGGTGACTATTTGCTTTTTAGACAAATCACCGAGCAGCTATATCAGACTTGGCAGTTAACTAAATGGATGAGTTAATTGGAGCCTTTAGAGTACATTCCCTTCATTTATTGTTGTCAACTGTTTCCAACTGGTTCCAGAACCAGTGAGTGAATTTCCACAAAGTATTAAGTATTAATACATTGATTATTTTCGTAGTTAGAGCATATAGAAAACCTGTTTAGGACTTTCTAAAAATGGTTTGTGCCATTATTAGAGCCTTGTAGACATGAAATAACATGCAACATAATGCACAGGCTATGGGATTGCTGCGGGGACATGAGAGAGGGCCGCCGCCCGTTGCCAAGTTACAGAGCTACTCGGCTTGTAATTTGTTTGTTCCAAACATTAAAAAGGGTTTTTTAACCAAGTGTGGAAGAATAAAGTAAGAAGTCAAAAACTTACCACTTCCACATGGAATGGGAGGAGAGCTGCAGAACACAATGCACCTTCATAGCTGTAAAAAAAAAAAAAAAAGCACAAAAGACTCAGCGAAATAGCAAGAGGGAACACTTTTCTGACTTAGTGTTCCAACAACACTCTTATTAAGTTTTCGTGTTTCCAGAGTATGTTGTTACTTCCAAAAGGGGGACCCTGCAGAAAAAGTTTGGCAGCCACTGATGTAATGTAATGTAAAGTAATGTCTCATCAATGTAACTCAATGTAGTGACGCATAGTGACCAGAATACTACGTATGACTTTCAATATATTTTGAGTAATAATAAGCCATAGTCAACCACAAAACAACAATCATATATTCATTCATTCATTTTTGAAAAACCACGATATAGCAAGGGAGCAAAATGTGACTTCTACATAAGCCTTCCGTCTTTGCTGTTTAACTGCCAAATACTATTATGCGTGAATATTTTCAATAACGTTGTTATACTCATCGTTTTAACGTGTAACATTGTTTACTTGTTTGGCATAATGGAGCCTTTATGGCACAACCACTAACATATTTGGAAGATAACAATTATTATTTTTATTCATAGTAATATTATTTTATTAATAACAACAAATGTAATAATAACTTTTATTATATTCTGTTAATATATTAAAGTATTATTTTATATAGTAACTTTTACGATACATTTTACGATAACATTTACAACAAATCTTTATATTCACGATTATATTTATATATTTTATATTTGAAATTTTAATATTCCCGATAAAATGACTAAATTACGATAAAATATACCTTTTTTCAGTATAATTAATTGTTTTAATATTATTTGTATACTAGTAGTAGTATGTTTTTCTTGAATTACTCTGAATTTTTTAATTCATTTTTTTAGAGTTTTTCTTAATGACAAAGGCAATATAAATAATGGTTATTATTCTGGTTGTATGTATGACGTGTCCAGCATCTTGACGCGCGATTGGTCACCTAATTTTCTGATTATTATTACCCCAAAAAGATTCCTTAGTAAGTATATACAGCGTCGATACAAGTGGATTGCTCAAAAGGGCTGAAGGGAGGTTAGAAGTGGGTGTGGTAACCTTGTGATTGACAGGCCAGGGGTGTCGACGCGCAGTTGCAAAAAATGATGGACCATTACATCACCTGCATTCCTCTTTGCAAACCCCCACCACACCCCCTGCACCCCTTTTCCTTCCATCCATTAACCAGCCCCACCGCCACCGACCCCTCGTTGCTCTCCAACCACTTAATTGATTAAGCCGTTCGATGTCCGCTTGTAATTCAACCGGGATGTTGCACTTGAATATGCACATGAGGAGGGGGTGGGGTTTCCAGTGTTGCCTCGGTAACCGTCTCCTCAAACATACACACGTAGGATGTAGGCCTCCTTCCGTGCGTTGTTCTTGTTTGTCTCTCGTCATCCCATCGGCATTTTTTTTCATTTTAGCTTTTGTTTTGGTCGCTCCTTTCACTCCGTTACCGAAACTGTGGAAATGACCTCACCGTGCCCTTGGGTGCGTGGACGTACGTGTGTGTGTGAAATTACAGCACGCGTCCACCGCCTTCGAAAGTCTCCCTCATCACACACCCTGTCGCTACTTCACCCCCCCGCCCCCCACTCCACCTCTCTCTCTCTCCCCTCACCATGTTTGTGCAGCCGTCTAATCACACTGACAGGAGAACAGCACTCTGCCACCATGCGTGCACGCAAACGCACACAGGAACACAAGCACATGCAGAATTCATACGCTTGGCGTGTTTGCCTCTTTCGCACACATCCTGCCTCTTTGCTCCTGTGGGTCATCAACACCGCATCATCCTCACCCCCACCCCATCTACTCTCATGCCCCGCCGTGCGTCCCCGGATGTTACTTAAGGGACATTTTTAGGTCATGAGGATGTCGTACTGTGTGTCGCGTGTTTTCCTTGTGGTTTCCATGCCGTGTGACCTTCAGAAGGGTCGTGGAAACGTAAAGGACAATTTATACCAATCATTTATAAATTGCTCAACATGATAAGACTGTCAAGGAAATGATGAAACACGAATGCGGCTCACTCACGAAAGGTCAAGCGATGGCGCCGGGGTTAAAGAGCTAGTCAGCCAGGGGGCGCCATCCCCCATTAGAAACAATGACACTCGTTTGCCTCACTCTTGGCATTTAGGTATGATTGCTCCACCGCCCCCCGTCCTGTCACTTTTTGTTTTGCAGGGCCTGGTGGGCTACGTGCGAGGACAAACCCGTGCGCACATGTTAGCGCGGTAGCTAAATGAGCTCGTCAGTATGCAGCGCGGGCCTCTCTCTGGTGGCTGGCAGATGACAGTGCAGTGATTGGGCTGATTTCGGAGCCGACGTGAGGGGAAATCAGAAGGTGGCCTCGGGGCTCAGGTGCTTATCGCCTTCCCCACACACGCACCAGCATACGTGCACAGACTGGGGTGTGTGAACATGCAGACATGCATAACGGACAACAAAGTTTGGCATGCACATGAAGCGTTCATTCTCTTGTGCTTTGTTGTGAAGTTAATTTAGTAAAGTCTCATGCGTTATTCGCTGCAAATTAAGGAAAATGCTGAAAATGTGTGTGACACATTCGACGTCGCACATGCAGGAAACATTCGCAGCACCAATGGCCCCTTCCTTGGCCCAAACCCCACCCCTCCATGGGGTATCGAAACTGCATCGCCATTTAAAGGGAAATTGCACTTTTTTCATTATCCACAATCTTGTGTGTTCTAAAGATACAAACGTTGCTAAAAAGATGCAGCTAAGAATGCACTTCATGGGAAACACTTCCATTCCATTTTCTTCCGCTTATCCGGGTCTGGGGCGCGGGGGCACCAGTCTCAGTAGGGAAGTCCAAACTTCCCGGTCTCCAGCGACCTCATCCAGCTCCATCGGGAGGACACCAAGACGTTCCCAGGCCAGCTGTGAGACATAGTCCCTCCAGCGTGTCCTAGGTCTTCCCCGGGGCCTTCTCCCGACCGGGCATGCCCGAAACACCTCACCAGGGAGGCGCCCGGGAGGCATCCGGACTAGATGCCCGAGCCACCTCAACTGGCTCCTCTCCATGTGAAGGAGCAGCGGCTCTACTCTGAGCTCCTCCCGGATGGCCGAGCTCCTCACCCTATCTCTTAGGGTGAGTCCAGCCACCCTACGAAGGAAACTCATTTCCGCCGCTTGTATCCGCGATCTCATTCTTTCGGTCATGACCCATAACTCATGACCATAGGTGAGGGTGGGAACGTAGATCGATCGGTAAACAGAGAGCTTTGCCTTCCGGCTCAGCTCTCTCTTCACCACGACGGTCCGGTACAGCGACCGCATTACTGCAGATGCTGCACCGATCCGTCTGTCGATCTCACGCTCCAACCTTCCCTCACTCGTGAACAAGAACCCGAGATACTTGAACTCCTCCACCTGAGGCAAGACCTCACTCCCAACCCGGAGGGTACAGTCCACCCGTTTCCGACTGAGAACCATGGCCTCGGATTTGGAGGTGCTGAGTCTCATCCCAGAAGCTTCACACTCAGCTGCAAACCGCTCCAGTAAACGCTGAAGGTCACAGCCTGATGAGGCCATAAGGACCACATCGTCTGCAAATAGCAGAGACGAGATCCTAAGGTCACCAAGCTGGACTCCCTCAACACCTTGACTGCGCCTAGAAATTCTGTCCATGAAGATTATGAACAGAATCGGTGACAAAGGGCAGCCTTGGCGGAGGCCAACGTTCACCGGAAACAAGCTCGACTTACTGCTGGCAATGCGAACCAGGCTCCTGCTTCGATTGTACAAGGACCGAATGGCACGTAGAAGCGGACCATCAATCCCGTACTCCCGGAGCACCCCCCACAGGACACCACGAGGGACACGGTCGAATGCCTTTTCCAGGTCTACAAAGCACATGTAGACCGGTTGGGCAAACTCCCACATACCCTCCAGTACCCTTGCAAGGGTGTAGAGCTGGTCCAGTGTTCCGCGACCCAGACCCGGATAAGCGGAAGAAAATGGAATGGAATGGACTGTAATTCTGACTTTTTTCTTATATTGGTAAGATTTTGTTTCTGTAAAAATCCTTTTTTAAAAAAAAAAAATTTCAGCCTTTTTCCACTTTATAAAGTTACTTTATTTTCATAACATTATGACCTTTTTACAATTAGCCTTTTTTTTTAAATATTAATATTACAACTTTTCCTTGTAACATTTATTAGAAAATGTGACTTTTTCTTCGCAATATTATTATAAAATGTTAACATTAATGAAATCAATTAGTTGCCGCTGTTAATGAGCTATTTTTGCCAGCTCTACTTGAAACATTTGGATGTTTTTCTTGTAATGACCCTAATTCTGTACATTTGTTTGCCTTTAGTCATGTAAAAATCCACAAATAACATTTTTATGTTATTGTTGTTATTGTATGTTATGTATGTTGTTATTGTATGTTATGTTCTCATAAAATTCCTTTAATTTCACAACATTATGACTTGTTTATGTTTACAATAAGCCTTTTTTATTCCAAATATTACAACTTTTTCCTGTAACATTTTCACAAAGTGATGACCTTTTTTGCAGTATGACTTTTTTTCCTCATAATATTATTACTACTTCATTCTTGTTAAATTAATAACTTTATTTTGAAAACATCCCAACTCATTTGCTCATGAAATGGCAGCTTCAGTACTGTAAAACTTTATTTTCATAATAATTTCATATTTTTCCTGCAATATTCAGACTTTTTTCTTACAATCTTCATAACATTATAATAATTGTGGGACTTATTGTCATAAAATAACAACATATCGGGATAATCATTTGTACTTTTTACTCTGGTGTGTGTGTGTGCACATGCTCTCTGAGACAATCGCTGACAATTCATTAGAGCATTCCTTACCCACAGTGGGAATTGCAGGAATGTGTTTTGGCGACGAGTCGTGCGGTTTTCCGTGATGCTCATGTCCGCATATCGTCTGCAGCAATGTGATGCCTTTGCCGGGACAACGGGACGCGGCCTGTTGGCCAGCACATTAAAAGGCAGAGTTAGTTTCTGCAGCGTGTGTGGCCTGCAGCAAATGATACTGAAGAAGTTAAGGAGCGCCCCACTGATAGGTCCTGCTTCTGACCTTGACTCTTGTCCTTCCATCCCACCTCCCCCACTGTGTTCCTATTCAGCGATGCTGGCTCAGGTCCTCCTCCGCCACTATAATTTGTCTTCCCGCTTTCCCGAGAGCGCCGGTTAGAGGGAGGTGTGGTTGCGAGCGGGACGGATAGACACATGCATTGATAAGCTCTGCCGCTACTCTCGCTGCATATGCAATCCCTCTCATCTCTCCTTTCCATCTCAGGACTAATGCACCCGTGTACTTGAAATGTCACTTCAGCACGGCAACCTATTCGACGGTTAGCCCGAGCAGCTGACATCTCCAACCCCCCTCCTGCTCTCGGTTGGCCGAGGCTTCCGCGGCCATTCAGAACAGGTGCAAACGAAGAAGAGGGAAAAAAAGCCAGACACTGACGAAGCAAAGGGCTCTCTCACCATAGAGAGGCTCGCGGTGGCTGAAGCGCATTCATCAAAGGGAACTGCACTTGAGCACAGGCTGTAGCTAGCAAATAGTGGCCTTCCTTTAAAAAGCGCTTTGGTTTACCTCCACACAAAGTTCCCGGTCTCCATTAAAAACCCCAGCCAGGAGTTGATAACACAACACATGAAATACACAGCGGCACGGTCTTAAAGCCATGCAGCAAGTGCAAACGTGGATTTTGTCACCTAATGTTACAATATTGGTTTGTCTCCTAATGCCAAGAGTCCCATAAAATGACATCCTTATTCTCATCAAGTCACTACTTTATGTTTGTTACATTTGACCTGTTAGGGTTTTTCAGTTTGCATGTTCTTGTCAGGATCCGCCGCTCGGTTAGCTCGGCGCGGCATAGCGAGAACCCCGGGGAAGCAGCGAGCAGGACGTCAGGCAGGTAAGGTGCAGAAAAAGAGTCTTTTAATGATAAAGATGCGGGGCTGGAACAAAAACAGGAACAAGAAGCACACCCGACATCCGATGGCAAAANGTCCAGCCACCCTACGAAGGAAACTCATTTCCGCCGCTTGTATCCGCGATCTCGTTCTTTCGGTCATGACCCATAACTCATGACCATAGGTGAGGGTGGGAACGTAGATCGATCGGTAAACAGAGAGCTTTGCCTTCCGGCTCAGCTCTCTCTTCACCACGACGGTCCGGTACAGCGACCGCATTACTGCAGATGCTGCACCGATCCGTCTGTCGATCTCACGCTCCAACCTTCCCTCACTCGTGAACAAGAACCCGAGATACTTGAACTCCTCCACCTGAGGCAAGACCTCACTCCCAACCCGGAGGGTACAGTCCACCCGTTTCCGACTGAGAACCATGGCCTCGGATTTGGAGGTGCTGAGTCTCATCCCAGAAGCTTCACACTCAGCTGCAAACCGCTCCAGTAAACGCTGAAGGTCACAGCCTGATGAGGCCATAAGGACCACATCGTCTGCAAATAGCAGAGACGAGATCCTAAGGTCACCAAGCTGGACTCCCTCAACACCTCGACTCCGCCTAGAATTTCTGTCCATGAAGATTATGAACAGAATCGGTGACAAAGAGCAGCCTTGGCGGAGGCCAACGTTCACCGGAAACAAGCTGGACTTACTCGACCAAAATATGTGCCATTCTTCTTATATATTCTTATATATTTTATTTTATTTTTTTATATTGGAGCATTCGATTGTGCAGTATCCACCCATTGAAAAGCAACTTGTATTTGAATTGCTTCACTTTGGGCTATCTACTTGTCCTTGCTGCAGGTAGGAAGGCATGTAAATAGAGCGTGTTAGAGAGGCAGAAATATCTACAAACAGAAAGCGAGCGAGAGCGGCATGAAACAGGGGATTAGAGGCTCGGTTAGCCTGCATGAAATCCCCTTTTCCTCTTGCGCCCTACAAAGCAAAGACGGCAATTGGCCACATTATGCGAAAAAAGGAGCAAAGTGTGTGTGCGCGCAGAATCTTCCTTCATTCCATGCAGATTGTATTCTAAATCCCCCGTTGCCGCCCCAGATGTGACATCACAGCTTTGTCTCTCTTTTCTCCCTTGTTTACCACTCGCAGGAAAAGGCGGGGGTGTGGTGATAGTGGGAGGAAGAAGTGACATTGGCCTTGAAACCTGCTATTGTCTTGCCTCCAGGACTGCCAGGCTGCAGCTCAGTCAGCGAGGGAGAGGGTGAGAGGATGACAGAGAGAGGGCGAGATGGTTGCTATGGTTACTTCCCGGGAGATGCGAGCGCTCTTGTTTATCTGTCGGCCGAGGGAGCGTGCGCGCGCCCGCGCGTCCGCGTACGGTGTCGGGCCCTCTCGCCGGGCAAACGTGCGTGTTGATGACTTCATGCGCCGACACGCCGCGGCTCATGAAGTGAGCTTTCTTTGCAAACAAACCAAAATAAGAAGCACGCTGATGATGTCATCGGCTTGCTGGGAGCCGGACGCCACCTGAGGGAGAACGAATGAGACGTGGCAGCGGCGGTGGCGTAAGACAGACAGAAAGGAAATGAGGATCCGGGGAGAGGAAGAAGGCTGATAAAGAACAATAGAGAGGAAAGCAGAAGGAGGCGCAAAGGGAACAAAGCAAACAAAAAGAGCACAGCGGAGGAATTATGTGGAGATATAGCAGAGAGGAAATGTGATGTGATAAGATGACTTATGACGTGATGTGATGTGATGCGACCAGCAGGACGCCTACGCCGCCGCCGCAGCCTGCACAGAGCTGCGGCCCCCGCTCTTACGTAGCGGCCACTGCAGGCGCTCTAGTATGTCAAATGTCATAAGGATGCACACACGAGTGCACTCGTCCGTGTTGCCCCCACGCAGCCACTCGGGCTTTTTTTGCACACATTATGAATGTTTCTATGGGCACACAGCAACCATATACCATTGGGCCATGCACTACCAGGGCCCTTCAACTGGCGGCCCGTGGGCCAAATACGGCCTTTGAATGACATCAGACCAAATTCGGTTGGGAGGTAAAGAGAAGTGCTGCCACTTGGAGGATCTTTGACTATAGGGTGTCTGCAGAAGGTCTTTAAAAACATCACAGTCGTGCAGTCACATACTGTAGAAGATCTTTGACTGGTGTTTTTGCAGTAGGTCTTCCCAAATAGAGGTCTTTAACCGGTGTTTTTGCAGTAGGTCATCTCATACAGAGGATCTTTGACTGGTGTTTTTGCAATAGGTCCTTAAAATCCGTACAGAGGTACTGTAGAAGATCTTTGACTGGTGTTTTTGCTGTAGGTCTTCCCAAATAGTGGTCTTTGACTGGTGTTTTTGCAGTAGGTCTTCCCAAATAGAGGTCTTTAACCGGTGTTTTTGCAGTAGGTCATCTCATACAGAGGATCTTTGACTGGTGTTTTTGCAATAGGTCCTTAAAATCCGTACAGAGGTACTGTAGAAGATCTTTGACTGGTGTTTTTGCTGTAGGTCTTCCCAAATAGTGGTCTTTGACTGGTGTTTTTGCAGTAGGTCTTCCCAAATAGAGGTCTTTAACCGGTGTTTTTGCAGTAGGTCATCTCATACAGAGGATCTTTGACTGGTGTTTTTGCAATAGGTCCTTAAAATCCGTACAGAGGTACTGTAAAAGATCTTTGACTGGTGTTTTTGCAGTAGGTCTTCCCAAATAGAGGTCTTTGACTGGTGTTTTTGCTGTAGGTCTTCCCAAATAGTGGTCTTTGACTGGCGTTTTTGCAGTAGGTTCTCATATAGACTTAGTATTTTTGTAGTAAGTCCGTAAAAACAGCAGAGTGGTGCTACCACATAAGAGGGTCTTTGGCGCATTTGAAGCAGGACCTCAAAAAGAACAGCGATGCTGTCAAGAGGATTTTTGACTAGGGTTTTGCAGTAGGTCCTTAAAAACAGCATAGTCGTGCTGCCTCATAGAGGGTCTTTGAGTGGTGTCTTTGCAGTAGGTTCTCACAAACAGCAGAGTGGCGTTTCACATAGAGGATTTTTAACAAGCATTTTTGCACTGGTGTTATATCCAAAACAATGTAGGTAGAAAGTGCTCATCTGCACTGTGTGTCCATGTTTTATTCCTATGAAGGGTAAGCTCCAGAGTCACCCTCCTTAAAATAACAAGCAAACCCTCCTCCTCTCCCACAGGACATGCAGATAGCCATCTTGCAAGCTGCGCGATGCGAGGCCGCCCTAGTTCATAGCTCCATCCATCTCCCTCCTCTCTTGTTCTCTCTCTCGTCCTGAAACAAACGGACCTTCCACCAAGGCCAAACCGCCCAAGTTTGTATCAGCACTAAATAGACCACCTTCACAGACATTTGCATTTGCTTATGCACTTTTCTTAGCACACCTAATGAGCCGGCTGGCCTACAAAACACAGCATTGCTCATTAAAACAAACACGCAGTTTGAACAAAAGTTTCGGGACACAATTCTTAATAGATTCATCCATCAACAGTCACCTCTTTCATTCATTCATTTTCTACGCCGCTTATCCACGTTAGGGGGGGCGGGTATGCTGGAGCCTATCCCAGCTGGCTTTGGGCTGTCAAGTCCAAATGGGGTTATGAAAGGAGAGGAAAATGAGAAATAGCAACGTCTAGTGGCGACTCGTGGTAGTGATTAATGAACAACGGCGATTACAGGCATAGTGCGTTTGTCATGAAATGCGCTTTAAAGAGCAAAATGAACACAGGAGACACCAGGGGATGAGGTGTGGATGAGAGGGCTGAGCAGAGGATAAAAAGACAAATAACAGCAAAAATAGATGCGGTGAGGATGAAGAGGATAGGAGGAGGATGACGGAAGGTGGTGCTGCCAGTGGTGAGACATGGGGGGGCTGTGGCATGCAGCTCAAGCTGGCATGGACTCTATCAGTCACTCTCAGGCCTGGGCACAAGGCCCTGGGTGGCTGCATCACACACACACACACACAGATCAAACACAAGGACATTGCTTCCCCCGCTAAGTCGCTCCACACACAGCTTGCATGTGCAATTAGTCTGCATACACACACTCACGGAGGGACGGTGATGCATGAAGGTGTGTGTAGCACGCTGAAGGATGGCGTCTCGGCGCTGCTGCTAATAGCCTCTGACTGGAGGTGACGATGTCTCTCGCTCCTGTGTCCCCAGCCAATCAGCAGTCTGATGTCTTTCCTCCTTTGTTTCCTCTCATATTCCTCCTTTGCCCTTTTACAATCACGCACACACACACACACGCACACTTCCTCCTTCCTTCCTTTCATCTTCGCTCCTTTTACCCCCTGCCACCTCTCATCAGCCCCCCAAACGCACCCTTTCCATTCTGATGGTGGCAGTCGCATCATCGCGCACACACTGGTGTGCAGACAGGGAAGCTGTGTGTATGTTGTGTGTTTCTGTGCATGTGTTTATGCTCTCTATGTGTGTGTGGGAAGTGGAGCTAGGCTTTAGGCCTGAGCTAGCGAATGGCATCAGAGCTAGTCAGGTTGGAGGGGACGTTCGTGTTCCAGATTCCCTAATATAGCACAGGATATACCGCATCTTTGCTAGTGTCTTTGCAGTACAATAAATCCTGCTCACATCATTTACAGCAGGAGTTCTCAAATGGTCTCAACCTCAGACCCACATTTTCCAATAATCATTAAGTCGCAACCCACTTTTAGTCATTTGTACGTTTTATTACATCCACCCATCCAATTGCTATCTCCATTAGGGTCATGGGGTCATGCTGGAGCCTATCCCAGCTGACTTTGGGCGAGTGGCGGGGTACATCCTGGACTGGTTGGCATTTAATCGCAGGGCAGACAAACAAGCATTCACACTCACATTCATACCATAATTTAGAGCTGCCAATTAACCTATCATGCATGTTTTTGGAATGCTGGAGGAAACCGGAGTACGCACGGTACGCACCACAAATGCACAGGGAGAACATGCAAACTCCACACAGAGATGGGGGTGTGATTGGGGGGAGCTGAAAAAATTTGTATCTCCAAAAGGGGGACGCAGGAAAAAAAGAAGCACTGGCTCAGCCAATGATCAGGATGATCAAAGACGGTCTGGAGTTACCTCAAAGTACTGTGACAGTTAGACGGCTTCTGTGTGAATCTTAGCTATCTATAATCTATAAAATATAATCTATAATTTATAATAATCACCCGCAAAGTTTTTTTTTTTTATTTGTTTTTTTTTTTATATTTTTCTTTTTTTCTTATATTATTTATTTTTTTTAAATATATTTTTTTTTATTTTTTGTTTTTTTTTGAGTTTAATTTTTTTTTTTGGGTTCTATGGTCTTTTTTTATTTTTTTTTTTTTTCCCTAATTTTTTAATTCAAGCCACAGTACACATTGAAGACAGTGAAGCATCATGGTATGGGCATGTTTATCCTGCTATGGTGTTGGGCCTGATTATCCCATACCAGGGATCATGGATCAGTTTGCATATGTCAAAATACTTGAAGAGGTCATGTTGCCTTATGCTGAAGAGGACATGCCCTTGAAATGGCTGTTTCAACAAGACAATCACCCCAAACACACTAGTAAACCAGCACAATCTTCTTATGTTGTTATGTTATGGAGGGGCCAGCCCAATCCCCCGCCCTTAATCCAATCGAGAACTTGTGGGGTGACATCAAAAATGCTGTTTCAGAGGCAAAACTAAGAAATGTTTATGAATTGTGGAATGTTAAAGAATCTTGGAGTGGAATAAGAGCTGAAAGGTGCCACAGGTTGGTTGACAATGGCAGACACTGCTATTTTTTTAACAGACCCCTTTCAACTAATTGCCCAATTGCACAACCTTATAAGAGCACGCATATCATGAATGCTGGGTCTGCTTTGTTTCCTGAGAATCTACTGCACCTATAGGTAACTCAATAAAAATTTACTAATAACAGTGATTCATCTGGTTAGTCACATTGCACTGCTATTATTTTGAACACTACTGTAAAGGATCTTTGGCAAACAATTCTACAAAACAGCAAAGTGGTCATGTCATGTAGAGAATCTTTGACTAACAATCCTTAAAAACTGCAGAGTGATCCTCTAATATAGAGAATCTTCAACATGCATCAGGTCCTTAAAACACCAGATTGGTCTTGTTATATAGAGGATTTTTGGCTAACCATCTGTAAAAAAAACAGTAGAATGAGTCTGCCTGTCATTTAAAGGATCTTTGACCAGCATTGGTTCTATTAAAAACAGCAGTGTGCTCCTGTTAAATAGAGGATCTACAGTATGCGGGGCGACATTTTGGCGGGTTCACACAAGAAAAATGCTAGGATGAGCTCCTTTCACCCCATTAGACTGTGTGCGTGTGCGTGTGCGCGCGTGTGTGTATGCAATCAGGGACAGATTGCAAGGCATGCATCTTGCTCGGCCTGATGTGGAGACAAGGAGGGGGGGAAGGGGTGGAGCCGGTTAATATTCCAGAGGCTCCCTGCATGCCTCTGTGTGTGTGTGTGTGCGGGTGTGTGCGTGTGCGTGTGTGTGCGTGTGCTAATTTTAAAAGGTCCACACTTTGCTGGTATGTTGAGTAAGTGTGAATTTGATATACGTTCATGTCAAGAAACTTTATGATGCATGCATGCGGATGCTGTCGTACATGTTTAATGTATGTGTGTGCACGTGTGTGCGTGTTGGTTGGCCTACCTAGCGGGAAAGAACCGACGCCTGTGGGTGTACGCAAAAGGCTGGTAAAGTGGGCGGAGTGGGGGGGGGGCTGTGCGTCACAGCCAATCACTTTTCCTCTGGTGAGGCAATCATCCATCGCCACCACGGCAACAACAACATGGCAACAACAACACCACAGCGCGGGTTCGTGTTCTACCCATTTTTTTCCCCCCTCATTTAGCCAAGCTGCATTGTTATCGCTGCTCTTTCAACATCTCCGCATGATATTTGCCGTTAATGGCACCCTCGCAGGCTCCTTCTCAGACGTGACCTTTAGGTCAGCAACGCAGTTGCAAGCACACTGTCCTTCTCAGAGGCTTTCATTTCTTTTCATCATCTGCACACACAAATCCCCTCCGTCCATATACTTCATATGTATGCAAATATACAATAATCTTATGCAAATGCGTCAGGTAGCGCCAATGGAGAGGGAAAGGAAATGCTGGCGGGAAAGCGCATGAGAGAAGAAAGGAAGGTGCGACGAGGTAAACAGGAAGCGAAGGCGGACCTGAGGAAGCAGGTTTCCATGCGATGGACATCATTCCAGTGTAAAAACTCACCGCTGGTGCAATTTTTCAATAAGAGTTCTCTTGTGAATTAGCAGTTGCTTGCCAAATAGTGAGCCCACTCTTAAACCTATATTTGAAATGTAGTAGCATAAGTTCTTCAATTCATGTCTCTTCAAATAACCACCAGGTCTCTTAGGTGTGGTCTACAAAAGGTCTCTAATTAGTGATGTTGTTTTTGCATCTACCTCTGCATGTGCTTTAAAGATGTGTTGGTGTGATCCTCGTGCATGTTACACTTACCAGCCATACTGTCTTTACAATGAACTCACCAGCGGTATTAATGCTGGCTGAGCAGTTTGTGCCTTATTGCTACTGCAACATTGGTTCTGTTGCTGCTGTGTTGCTGTTTATGAATAAGTGTGTGGAAAAGAGAGCAAAGAGATGTTTTTTCCTTAGTAAAATACAAAAAATAATAATTTGCTATATAAAATGACCCTAATGAGGATAAGCGGTATAGAAGATGAATGAAGGAATAATGAGTTTGCACATTTTGGGAATAACCTCTCTCCAGTTATCGGGCGCTTGCTTCCAATTAGCTCGCCGTCGTTTTTGCAGTATAAGTAAATAAAAGCCCCGGCTATAATTAGAGTATTTGCCATAATTAATCATGTTTCTATTAAGCATTAAGAGTGAAAGAAACTGTGTGTTCAAAAAGTGTAATAATCATTTTGAACACGGCAGCCGTGATGGCAGCCCAGTGTTTTTTTGCAACCTTTCTCCAACAACAGAGAAGAACTTGGATCACATGCCAACAACACTTTTGTTCCCTGTCCATGTTTTCCGCACAACTGCCACCTTCATCTCGCCCCCTCCCTCCATATGCGATTGTTTGCTGAAGCGTTTCGCAGAAAAAGGATAAACATCTTGGAAGTGATTTTTTTTTTTCGAAGCGGCCTTCTTTACTTCCACCATCTGCCTTTGCGAGGAACTCCGAAAGCTTCTCCTCCTGGAAGAGGAACAGCTCCTGATTGTGTAGCACTCATTGTTTTTAGCAACGTCTAGTTAAAAAAAAGGAGCTGCCTCTGTTTGTCATCAGCGCACTAATGAATCCAAACGGCGGCAATTTATTGATGAGGTGACGCCGCACTGAGCGCGTCACGCTCTCGAACTTTGTGGTGCTAAATGGTTTTTGCTTGGAGTGTATCGCCGACGCCTAAATGGATGTGCCTAAAGAGCACGGTGGTGCGTTACCATGGAAACAAGAACGGCATGACACTAATTGGCTGCAAGTTGGTTGCTAGGTGGCTTGCAGGTCCACATAAGCTGACTAATGATGGATGGATAGATGAGCTAGTTGTGTGGTAAAGAGTTCGCCGCAGGAAAACACCAACGCTGTAGAAAGTATTTTTACATTTATCACGGTTAATAGGTTCCAGACTCAACCATGATAAGTGATTTTCCATGAAGTAGGATTTTTTTTATTTAGAGCAAACAAAACCTGTTCACGACCTTCTAAATATGTTTTTTTTAACATTATTAGAGCCCTCTAGACCTGAACTAACACCCCTATAGTCACCTTTACACTCTTATTACTCAATATTGTACACATAATACGAGTAAATACGCCATTTAAGACGTCCTTGTGTGTGTTGCTGTCATTGTGTTCTCTAGGGGAGCTGAGCGGCGGGCGGGCGGGTCAGGGATTCAAAGTTGAGTTTTGGAGGTTCAGGGTTTGAATCTCCGTTGGGCATCTCTGTGTGGAGTTTGCATGTTCTCCCCGTGTGTGCTTGCGTGGGTTTTCTCCGGGTACTCCGGTTTCCTCCCACATTCCAAAAACATTCATGTTAGCTTCATTGGCCGCTCTAAATTGTCCATTAGAGTGTGAATGTTTGTTTGTCTATATGTGCTCTGTGATTGACTGGCGACCAGTCCAGGGTGTACCCCGCCTCCCGCCCAAAGTCAGTTGGGATGAGCTTCAGCATCCCCGCGACCCTAATGAAGATAAGCAGCATAGAAAATGAATGAATGTTCCTATTAAGGAAGCGTCAGAAGTGATGAGCACCTTTTAGTCCAACTCCCTGTCAACTTTAGTGTGAGTGGCCAAACATCAGCGCTGGGACGTTCAGAAATGGGCTGCGAGCAAAACGCATTTTCTCCCATCGCCTGTTGCTTTGTCACTTGACAGGTGGTCACTCGCGGATGTTCGCCGGCTCTCGTTGCCCAGGCAACGCTCTACAATATGATGCCATTTGATGCCATTAATCAGTGTTATTCCCCATCGCCATTGTTGAGTCACTGCAATCTCCACCAGTCAGAATTGAGGAGAATGTATAGAAGGTTGCCAGCGGTTATTTCCTCCATCATCACTTTTTGTCCGTGCTGTTGACGTTTTGTGTGTGTGAATACAGCTTTTGCTGCAAGATAATGGTGTGAATTCACAGGAGTGTTGTTGCGATGATGTCACGGATTCTTGTTTTTTTCTCTTTCTATTTAGCAAGTGGTGGATGACATTAATAGCTGGAGGGAGGACGGATCATGTTAATTACATAACACGTGCATTGCTTGCACACGCGCTCGAGCACGAGCAAGCATACCGTGGGCTTTGCCTTTGTGGATTATTTCAGTTTTTCAGTTTAGTTCAACTGTATAAGGTGGTGGTTATCAATAATAACTTGTGGGAGCCGCTATGTTATGTTATCATAAGTCATGTTACCTTTACGACATGTGTGTTGCAAAAACATTCTTGTGCATGAGCAAACCTACTGTAAGCTTTGAGTTTGTGGATTATTTTGAGTCTTTTGGTTTATTTTTGGTATGCAAGGTGGTGGTGGTTGTCGTTAATAACTGGCGGAGCGATTATAGGAATTATGACAAAAATGTTGCATGTGTGGTTTTTGCTCATTAGTAATTGATCTTACTGTGGGATTTGTGGATTAGTATAATATTGGTTTTTATTCCTATTGTGCGAGGTGGCGGTTATTACTAATAACTGGCAGAAGAGTGGTTGTGTGATGTTGGGGGACTGTGTTGGTTGACACGCCTCTACAACATCGCATGGAAGTCGGGAACAGTAACCTCTGGACTGGCAGACCGGGGTGGTGGTCCCCATTTTTAAAAAGGGTGACCGGAGGGTGTGTTCCAAATATAAGAGGATCACACTCCTCAGCCTCCCTGGGATAGTCTACTCCAGGGGGCTGGAGAGAAGGGTACGACCGTTAGTCGAACCTCGGCTACAGGGAGCTGCAATGTGGTTTTCGTCCCGGTCGTGGAACACCGGACCAGCTCTACACCCTCGCAAGGGTACTTCTGCCCCCGTGACCTGGACCCGGACAAGCGGACGAAAATGGAATGGAATGGGAGAGTGATTGTAGGAATACTGTAATTTTAAAACTGTCCAAACTTTTTCCATCGATGGAAAATAGAAAAATCAAAGAATGCAGGGGCCCGCTTTGATATTTTTGTGTATATGTTCTATTTTATAAAAAGCCTAACAAAACAACTATTTACATTTATTTTATGCCAAAGTCATCCTTATTCATTCATTCATTTTCTATTCCGCTTATCCTCATTAGGGTCGCGGGGATGCTGGAGCCTATCCCAGCAGACTTTGGGCGAGAGGCGGGGTACACCCTGGACTGGTCGCCAGGCAAATCGCAGGGCACATATAGACAAACAAACATTCACACTCACATTCATACTCTAATGGACAATTTAGAGCGGCCAATGAAGCTAACATGCATGTTTTTGCAATGTGGGAGGAAACCGGAGTAGCCGGAGAAAACCCACGCACGCACGGGGAGAACATGCAAACTCCACACAGAGATGCCCAACGGAGATACGAACCCAGAACCTCCTGACTGTGAGGCCAATGTGCTACCCACTCGACCAACACGCGGCCTTTATGCCAAAGTTTGTGCTATTAATTGTTCAAATCAACAGATCAGCATTTAATTTTATTTTTGCAACACAAAAATAAAGGGCCACACGGTGGATTAGTGGGTAGCAAGTTGGCCTCACAGTCAGGAGATCAGGGTTCGTTTGGGCATCTCTGTGTGGAGATTTCATGTTCTCCCCGTGCATGGGTGCTCCGGTTTCCTCCCACATTCCAAAAACGTGCATGTTAGGTTAATTGCCGACTCTAAATTGTGTGACTGCTTGTTTGTCTGCTCTGCGATTGACTGGCGACCAGTCCAGAGTGTACCTCGCCTCCCGCCCATAGTCAGCTGGGATAGGCTCCAGCATACCCCCGACCCTAATGAGGATAAGCGGTATAGAAAATGGATCGATAGACAAAAATAAAGGAGTCACAAGCCGCAAATGGCCCCCGGGCCACACTTTGGACACCCCTGTATTAGTGCGTGAGTGAGCATATCATTGTATATGACTTTGTGGATTGTTTCTACCCTTTGTGTTTGCTTTTTATTGTCCAAAGTTGTGGTTATCATTACTTAGTGGCAGGAGCAGCAATCACTTCAAGTACGTAACACTTATAGTACGTTTGTGAGCACGCAAATAATGGGCTTTGACCTTGTGGACTATTTGGAGTCTTTTTTTTTTTGCAGTTTTTATGTTGTTTGAGTTTCAAGGCTCCACCGAAACAACTTGTTCTCCACTCACCTTTTCTTGTCCTCGTGACTCCTCCCCCCTGCTGGAGGGATGAAGTCACGCACTTGAGGCATATATAATGCTGCACCTCCAACCCCCGCACCTCCATCCCAATGCTCACTGTGGCCTCCCTTTGCCCTCACTTAGTCGCTATGGCGCGAGAGTCACGCCAGCAGAACACACGCATTGCCAGCCTTGCATGACGGACATATCCTTGATTGTCCCCTGATGTTCCCCGCAGCACACCTGACCGCCAACTGTGGGCAATATTCACAGTGAAGCCTGCCTTCACTTTCACTACGAGGCAAGCAGTCATGACGGTGACTGCTTCTCCCCTACTAGAACTAAAAATACTCCATATTCCGTGAGGGGGTTGAAGACGAACGTGGACACGGGCATGCACACTGACTCGATGCTGTGATCCTTCATTAGCGCTGCAGCATTCAGTCAATAATTTCAAGCCGGAATACGGAGCGCTTCATCTCCACAATGGGGCCTGATGATGGCTAATTTGGGCGATGTCCTTCACCGCGCACCATTTGTGTGCACATTAAAGTAAAGTTTCACCCAGAGGAGTTAAAAATAGAGGCGGGCACAAGGCTGCCGTAAAAAGTTGACTTTTACACCTCGGGGCCTTTCTTGCATTAGTTCCTTAAAAACCCTCTGCTTTTGAACAACACATACAGTATGCACTCCTGATCACAACCAGAAAAATAATTGCAAGAATTTACATTTTGCTCTGTTGAATCTTAAGGAGGTTCCAAGCAGAACTTGAAAATGCAAAAACAAGAAATGAGAGTAAGACAAATAAAAATGGAGTAGGCCCCCCGATGCAAACAACCATTAAAGTGAAATAGGCATCAGCTAAACAAAAGTTTAAGACCACAGCCCTTAAAAGCCAAAATCAATGTCATAATGATCGCAAGGGCAAAAAAGCTTTCTCTCTTCTCTCGTCTAAGATCCTTGACATAAAAGCCAAGTGGCGCAGCCAAAAAAATGTCACTCGTCCCTGAGCGGGAGGATCTGATTGGGTGTTCGTCAAGACACGGGACAACCCTCGGCCCAAATGAAAGTGGTTGCTGGTGCAAGTTCTGTGTGTCACCTATCCTTACTAGGGTCGGTTTAACATTGTATTTCTATTTTAGGTGGGTTTCGTAGGTGTTCTTTTTTTAGCTATGGTCTTCTGATCAGCTGATGGACAGCCTATTTCAGTTTAATTGTTCTTTGCAATAAATTGCTTTTTTTCCTCACTGCCATTTCTACTTGGACCCTCCTCAAGATCCAACGGTCTTTGGCGGTTTCTATTTCTAATACAATTACTAATAGAATGCACAATGATGGTTTATCTGCTACTGGCTGGCGACCAGTCTATGTATGTAGAACCCGCATCTTGCCCGAAGTCAGGGATAGGCTCCAGCATACCCCCACAACCCTAATGAGGATGAATGACTTAGAAAATGGATGGATGGATGGATGGATGGAGGATGGTTTATCTTTTGCAGTAGGTCTTGCGTAAAAAAACAGAAAAAAGTTTTGTGCAACTACAGAGGCATGGTTCTCTTGGAAAATTGGTGAAAGTTCATGCTAGGGTAATAGGACAATATCAGTTACTTGACTTTATGCTCCGTTTTATTGCAAACCACACCAATTTGACTGGTGTGATGTTGTGTCTCATTGGAGATGGCGTTTAGGGATTCGGAATGCAAGGATGTGATCTTTTTACACCAAATCTCGTTTTAACAGACAAAAAAGTGCTAGATGACAATATGAGCGATATCTAATCATGGAGAATTGCACAGTCTGGTCCCATCGCAATGCAATACATCATGTTGATGGCATCGTTTAACAAAGCGGCGTTGACATTTGGATTTGAAGCAGCCGGCTGCTGAGCCAGACCACACACGCACACACACACACACACAAAGAGAGATAGTGAGGGTGAGACGTGTGCATGCATACACATAACATCAGGTATAGGAAAAGGGTGGTCATTAGCGTTAGTTCTCTGTGATTAACCAAGTGACACACACACACACAGTGTGTTGTGATGCCCTCTGCCTGATGGGTGACACAAAATGGCGTCGCCCAGGCGGAGGCAAGGAAGATGGGAACAAGGCCAGGCAGATGGAGGAAGCAGAGGATGCAGAAACCTGCGTGTGTTTGTTGTTATTTTATCTTCGTGTGGCGCAATACTTAACATCCCACCTTTATTGGGAGGACATTGCGGGGATGGTGCAAGGACAATTTGGCCGCTCTACCCCCAAAATGCTAATATGAGCCCTTATCACCCTATTAGACTGGTATGCGCTTGTGCGTGCGTGCGTGCACTTCTAGGCGTAAACACGTTCTTTCAACAACACAACAAAAATCGAGGAAGTTTTTCCTCCTGCAAGTGAAGCGTGACCTTCCCCTCTCTCTCTCTCTCTCGCTCTCTCGTGCATCTGTCCATCCCTGCCTCCCTCCTCCCATCTCACTCACTCCCCGCATCCCCGTAGTTTGGCGCTCAGCTGCGTGGCAGGTAATTTGCGCGCTATTGCAGATTAAAGTTTAATTAGTGAGCGAGGAGTCATTTGGGTCTCAGTTGAGTGGAATAAGGCGTGTGTGTGCGTGTGCGTGTGTGTGTGTGTGTCCCTTCTGCTCGCTCGCTCACCCTAACACATCAAGGCTCATCACAGAGAGAGAGAAAGCAGAGAGTGGGAGTCGCCGATCCACTTCCTGCTTTCATCAACAAAGAACAAAGGATGCAGTCTTCCCCTTTTTTCCCTCTTCATCTCCTCCTCCCTCCGTCCTTCCTCATCCTTCTTCCGCTGCTCAGTTGGCACACTTCCACAGCCATATTCACACTTGTGTGCTCCCCGGTGAGACGCACACACACATCACCTCCACTGCGTCACATTGCAGGGCCTAACCGGGAAAGAAGGCGGGAAAAAAAGAGGGAATCAACTTTTGCGCCCTTTCGTCCAGAACGCACCTGCCTCCGACATCACGTGATCGCACGGAAAATCGCCATCTTTTGTGTTACTCTTTGAAAACGTTAGGATGACATCGCAGCCCTGCGACACAGCGTTTACGTTGGCACATGCTGTGCCACCAGCAAGGTCACTGGCAGGCTTGGTCAGTTGACCCCCGCTGGCCTCCAGTCACTCTCCTCTACGCTCACCTGTGCTCAAGAACACTTAAGTGCGTCATCACTTTCATCACGCCAAACTGTATTATTGCATTTTTCTTGTTTTTGTGGCCTGTTTGGAGTCATTATGTTCATTTCTGTTATGCAAGGTGGTGATTATCATTCGTGACTCGACGCACTATGATGACTATAATGACAGACGTGACTGCAGTAATAATATGCCACAGTAAATGACTTGGCTTTGACTTTGTGGATTATTTTGTGTGCTCCTGTTTGTTGTATTTAGGCATAGTTACCACTGTAGTGTACCGTATGCTTTTACTTTGTGGATTATTTTTTGTGTTTATTTAAATTAAGCAAGGTGGCGGTTACCATTAATAACTGGCAGGAGGGGTGATTGCATGACTTATTTCAAATGACAAATACATAGCACATGCATTGTGCCCATGCATAAGATACTGCGGTGTACCCTATGATTTTACTTTGTGTCGTCTTGATTATTATTATTACCATTATGCAAGGTGGCGGTTACCGTTGATAACTGGCAGGAGGGGTGACTACACGACTTGTATGACACATAGATAGCACATGCATTGTGCCCGTGCATGACAAAGTGCATCATAGGCTTTTACATTTTGGATGATGTTTAGTCGTCTATTATGCAACGTGATTATCATTCGTAACTGGCAGAAGGAGCGACTTAAATGATCATATCATCGTGCTTGAGCAAAGGTGACGTTGGTTTTGACCTTGTGGATTATTTTGTGTCATTCTGTTTATGTTTTTATTATGCAATGTTACAGTTACCAATAATAAGTGGCAGGAGGAGTTCATTCATCATTTTCCATGCCGCTTATCATCATCAGGGTCGCGGGTATGCTGGAGCCTATCCCAGCTGGCTTTGGGCGAGTCCAGGTACACCCTGGACTGGTCGCCAGTCAAACGCAGGGCACATACAGACAAACAAACATTCACACCGATGGACAATTTAGAGTGGCCAATGAAGCGAACATGCATGTTTTTGGAATGTGGGGGGAAACCGGAGTACCCGGAGAAAACCCACGCACGCACGGGGAGAACATGCAAACTCCACACAGAGATGCTCAACGGAGATTCGAACCCAGAACCTCCTGACTGTGAGGCCAACGTGCTACCCACTCGACCACCGTGCGGCCCGGCAGGAGGAGTGATTGCACTAATTATATGACACGTATAGTACACGCCACTTGCCTTGTGCCCACGCATGATAAGGTGTGCTATATGGCTTTCACTTTGTGTACTATGTTTGGTCGTTACGTTTATCTCTGTTGTGCAAGTTGATGATTATCATTTGTAACTTGCAGGATTACTTCAATGACTCTTGCGTCACATGTGTGCACTCGTGCATGAGCAAATCACAGCACTCATACTAGTCATTCGAGTTCCGCCTCAAGGGTACTGGAAGATGTCCCAAAAGTGCTCGATTTGTTTCAGGTGTGGAGGACATACTTGGCTACTCCATCAGCTTCCTCAGCTTGTCATCTCGAAGCTGCGTTTGGGCTCACTATCGTGTTGGGAAACTTTTTCCCAAGGGGGGGGCTCATGCTCTATATAACAATGCCACAGGGCGTGTTGGAATTTATGGTACCTTCTATGAACCACAGCTTCCCAGCGCCAGCAGCACTCATGCTTTATACTCAGTTATGCTAACATTGTTTAGACAATAATGGTTGTTTGTTGACCTATTTTCAATGGTTAGAAAAGCTTTACTGCTATACAAGCTGTACACTGACTACTCTGGCATTTCCTTTCTATAGGATTGTCCCTACTGAGAAGATAGATTGATAGATGCGCCCCGCTGAGTGCCATTGTAGTTTTTTTTAATAATAGCCACCAAGAGGGATGTTAACACGCACACACACTCTTGTCCTCCGAAGACTTTGTTGTTCCAGCCGCTGGAAACTACAGCGGCGGCAAATCAATAGCCTGCGCGGCCGTGCGATAACGATCTCCCTCTGCATGCGGCGTCTCGCTCTCTCTGCTGCACTGCTGCTTTCTGCACGCCGTGTCCTCCTTCCTCACATCTGCCTTGATCTCCATCTTTGCCCCCCTTTCCCTTCCCTTCCCTCCGTTTCACATCCTCCTCCACACCTTCCCTCCTCCAGCTTTCTCCACTTTGCTTCCTTCATCCCCCGCCATTGCTTCTTGTACGGCCCTTTAAATCTGTCCCTCACCCTTCCCATATTTAATAAGTCACTTCCTGTTACTCCCCTGCATCCCACTTCTCTCTTCTCTCTGACCCCCTTTTCCTTGCCTCTCCCCGTCACTCTCGTCCCAAACCTGTTGGATCCGAAGACATCCGCCCCCTCTGCTTTCCATCTTCCATGCGTTTCATTTATCTGCCATCTGCTTACTGCTGCAAGGAAGTGTGTGCATCCATGTTTGTTTGCCCACAAAACCATAGATGACTGGGTGCCCCTTCACGCTGTGTGTGTGGTCCAACTAAACTAAGACAAGGTCACTCAAAGAGACACACACACACAACTGCATGGTGGCAACGTGGAAAATGAAGCGCAAGGACATTTATTACTTAGAGGACACCGAGAAGCGCGTGTGTGTATGCGTGTGCATGCATGCACAACGCGGCGTCATCAATTAGATGAAGTGAAGTGGCACAAAGCAGGAGCAGGTGCAAGCTGTGTGTGCGCAGAGTAGCAGGATGGAATACACGAGAGAGCCCCAGCAGGGATATCACACCAAAACTGCGCCCAGCAATTTCCTGGAAAGGGCAGGTGTGTGCGTGTGCGTGTGGCATGTGAGATGTGCCGAGGCTGGACCGGAAGTGAAAATGTGTCTCTGTCACTTCTAACCATGTCAGTCTTTCACTTTCTTTCCTGTGTTCTCATTTCCAAGTCACACGCTGTTGCGCTCAAAAGCAAAAGCATTAGTGCTACATGAAAAAAAGTAATTTTAAGAAAAAATACATCAAATTCAACATTAAATTTAAAATTCATAATCATGATTGTAACATGACTAGCAAAAAATCTTTGAAAAAATATAATCATAAACTCTATAGAATAAAGTCATTTGCTTCCATCTACCTACACTCTTATGTCCATCCTCCATGCCTTCATTAGGGTCTCCGGGGCATGCTGGAGCCTATCCCAGCTGACTTTGGTCATTCGCAGGTAATTCGAATCTAAGAGTAAAAATTGTAATATACAAGTATACACATCTATAAATATCGTACTAGGGATGCTCCGGTCAGGGTTTTATGCTGCCAGTGCCGATCATCCATGAGTGATATCGTCCGATACTGGTACCGATCACATAGATTAAGTGTCATTTTTTCAGGGGTCACCAACATTTCTTCTCGGGAGAGCTATTTTTACAAATTTAAATGGCCGTGAGCTACTCATTTTTGTAACATTTATTTTCACTGCTTCTTTCACCCCAAACAAACAAACTTTTGTTTTACCAGAACCTAAACAAAATGCCGGTATCCACACTCCACATTTTCTATTTCAGAATGCATTTCTTTTTAGTCTTCTCACATTGTTAACTGAAAACCTGAATGAAGCGAAGTGTCCAGTGTTTTGGCCACGTTAGCAGCTATATAAGGTAAAAAAGCCACTATCGGACATCCCTTATAATAAGTAGGGATATAAATATCTATGTGTTGACCAATTTGATACACACACACGATCTAGATGGTGTTAAGATTGCGATATCTTTTTGAAACAGAACAATTCAATCGATACAGTGCACAAATGATGCGATTCCCCAATCGATGATGTTAACATGAAGCCAATTCTGTAAAAGTGGCACATCCTATCCCCCAGCATGCTGTGAGGCAGGGGCTTGTAGTGTTTGAACGACATTATTCTTGACAAAATACAACTTTTTTCTTGCATCCAGTCCATAGAAAGCCTCGTAGATTTGCAACTTTTTTTCTACAACTCCTTAGTAGTTATTTTGTGTGTCAAAACTAACTCAGCAAGTGCACTCTTCTGTTCTGCATGCCTTTGTCTTGTGCCCTCGTCTAATCTTCCCCCTGCATTGTTTCTATCTGCTGCTTCCTCGCTGATGGAATACCAAGTAGCACTGCAGCCCACTTTGCAGGACCTCCACTCCCTGGTGTGTGTGTGTGTGTGTGTTTGTGTTTGTGCGTGTGTGTGTGTGTGTGAGAGAGATGCATGGGAAGAAAGAAATTAGGCGGAGGACATGTGTGGGCAAGGAAGAGGTTATCAAGCGCATCGCTGTCTTTGTTGTGTTGGTCTTGTGCTTCCTTAGGTGTCACGCTTCCATTGTCCAGCATAAGGTCATCAGCTAAACACAGACAAATCTGGCATGAATTTCCTCATATACACTTATATATATCATATTTGTCATCACCTTCCTACACATAGCAGATAACGAGCAATCCATATTCTTGTTGCGTGCCCACAAGTATCCACGACAACATCCTCACGCAAGGAGGGGAGACCAACACAGCCTATGTGTTGTGTGTGCGATGGCGCTATGTATGAATGTGTGTGCCTGTCATCCGCTCTCCCCACCCGTCTCCTCGCCCCGTTACCATGTCGACAAAGCCAGGTTTAGTCCTTCAAAGGGCATCGCTCGGCAGCTGCCTGATGGAGGTGACCGGATTTGAAAGACGGGGGGAAGGATGGAATGGAGTTTAAAAAATGTATATACATATATATTTGGAGGGAGACAAAAATATGCTTTTTTTGGGGATTAGTCATTTATTTAGGTATGCCTCCTTAATTGAACAATATGCTGCTGAGAGACGTCCCTAATATTATGTCCTCTCTCAAGTAACTTGAAGGGCTAACCACAATATTGGGAACATGTGCGGTGCAGTTCTACAACCTCAAAAATCAAGTTATTGCTGAATGAATACGACAATTCTGCAATATTATCACATATATATATATATGTGTATAATTGAACACGTGTGCCTAGTGAGTGTCCATACACCAACCTGACACTCACACACACACACACACACACACTTAAAAAGCCAGATGTATTCCCCAGGTGACACACTTGCATCCTATCTCCATGCCACCAGCATACAGAGTGGCTCCCCTGTTGCCACGGTGACAGCAAACCCTCCCTATTGCGTTGTTATTGTTGTTGTTTGTCCATGGCATAGTGGCCTGCCACTGTGTGTGTGTGTGTGTGTGTGTGTGTTCCTTTGGTAAAGGTCACACGGCATCACCAGCCTGTCGGGAAGAGAAAGCGCTTAAGTGTTAAGCTCGCGTTCGCACATCACGTCATCCCGAGCCTAATTATGTCGATTTTTCATGTCCTCGTGCATGGGATGGAGAGACGACCAAATGGCCTCTCGAGCCAAAGACGATTATAGAATGTTCGTAGACAAGACAAACCGACACAGCGGACCCCTACGAGAACAATAGCTCCCAAACTTGGAATTCAAACGTAAATGTCAAGGATATGGTGGTCAAAAAGCCAAACAAGAATCCAGACAAACAAAGGCAAGATCAGACAGGACAGCCTTTTAGGACACAATGCACCGCTCAGACCGACAATAGCCTCTGAATTCAACCTCAAAGGAAGAAATGCTTCTCGAGAGGACAACGATAGTGAACTTGCTAAAAAGTGTTGCATTGTGTTCTTCCTGCTGCACAGTGGTCTGGTGGTTAACATGTCTAGAGATCGAGGGTCAGGATATCTCCATTCAGAACATCTTTGTGGGGATTGTGCCCGTTCACACTGCGCTTGTGTGGGCTTTCCATCCCAAAAAACATGCATGAAGAGATAGGGGCTCTAGGACAGAGCCCTGGTATAGCTGTGAGCACGTCTGCCTCACAGTCAGGACATCAGGGGTTGGACTACCCATTGGCACATCTCTGTGTGAAGTTTTAATGTTCTCTCTTTGCTTGTGTGGGTTGTCTTCGGGTGTTCCGTCTTCCTCCCACATCCCAGTGTGTCCTGTGATTGACTGGTGGCCAATGCCGGGTGTACCCCCCAGCCCCACCCCCATGCATTCCAATGAGCTAAACTACAGCTTGTCAAGCTTCTTCCCTTTTCTAGCCCTGCTTGGGTGAAGCTTGGCTACAAAGACAGACAGACAGTCGGACGTCCGCCTACTCATCCACAGTGTCTGATCAGGCTGTACGGGTGAGCTTCCACCTAAGGGCAAGCCAGCCAATATCGACTCTGACATTTGTCAGTGTCCCGTTGTCATGGCGTGCAGCTGGGGGTCACGGAAGGTCACGGGAGCCCAGTCACGTGGAATATATGACGGCTTGCAGAGGGCACTGAGACGGGGGTATTGACGCTTGCAGAAAGACAGATGGCACGATGAGGCTTGTGGACAGCCAGCAAAAGAAGTGCCAAGTGCTGGCTGACAGTCAGGAAGTGATGTGTTCACATGGAGTGTGGATGCATGCCACCAGTGGTCATTCGGACGTAAGTTGCTCATCACCTCCACATTATCTCCTGCTGTCAATATGTATAAAATACATATTGTTAAATGGATGCAGTCCAGATTCAGTATAAATGCTACGTTCAAGTGCCATTTCACCAGGTTCAATACATTATGGTCCAAATTTGATCCAGACTCCAGATCAACGTGTTAAACTTAATGTCAAAAGATCTTTCACCAGGTTCAGTATTGTTTGATCCTGATCTGATCTAGTATGAAAGGTTCATTTATACCATTATATTGTTATAGTATAATTCACTCCGTTTTCACCTGGTGTCAATATGGCTGTCGTATAAAATAAATAATATTGTCAAAGGCTGTTTCACCAGGTTTCAATCCTATTTGTTCAGGAAATCAATTCCATATTACATTCCAGATTCCAGATTAATTTGGTTAACTTACTGTCAAAGGGTCTTTTGCCAGGTTCATTATTGTTAAATCCAGATCTGATCCAGATTTTGTGTTAACTCGTATGTATATAAGGCTGTTTCACCAGATGGTCTCATCCGAATCTGATCCATATTCCATATCAACATATTGTCGAAAAAATCTTTCGTAGATTCAGTATTGTTTGATGAGGATTTGATCCAGATTCAGTATAAATGGTCGATTGTCGGGCCAAAGGCTTTTTCACCTGGATTCAATACAGTTTAATTTGGATCTGGTCTACATTCCATGTCACTGTGGCTAACATATTGTCAACAAATCTTTCATTAGATTATCAATATTGTCAATATTATCAATATTGTTTGATCGGAATCTGATCTAGATTGAGTATGACTGTTGAGTCAAAGGCTTTTTTGTTAGGTTTTCAATATGGCTAGATTTGGCTAGGGCTTGATTAAGCCCTAGCCAAATCTAGGCTGTGTGTGATTATTTATCTTAATGTGTCTATACATTGCCTAAGGCTGTTGGTTTAATCCAGATCTGATCCAGATTCCATATCAATGTAGTTGACATATGGTCAGAACTTTCATTAGATTAAATATTGTTTGATCAGGGTCTGATCCACATCCATCCATGCATCCATTTTATATGCTGCATAACCCTCATTAATGTCACGGGGGTATGCTGGAGCCTATCCCAGCAGACTTTGGGCAGGAGGCGGCATACACCTTGAGGCAAACCTTGAGAAAATATCATCTTGACTCCAGCAAATTTCCTTTGTGGGTCCAACTCAATGTATCATTGCCAATAAGGCCGAAAGCCTTTTTGAGTGGATATTAAAGTCCCTCTGTTTTTTTCTCCCTCGCTTCCACTTGATTAAATCCAGTAAATGCCGTATTTGTTGGAGGGTATCTGACGGCACTGGGAGGCTGAAATGGCTCAATAGCATCTAATAGTGAGGAAACTCCGCTTTGCGCCGTTCGATTTTTGGGAGACCAAAAAAATTAGTTCTGTGAGGCGAGCTGCTTAACGTGTGTGTGTGTGCGTGTGTGTGTGTGTGTGTGTGTGTGTGTAAGATGCAACTGTCTCATCTCTGGGGTGTAGGATGACTCATCGACATTCACAGACATGACTTCCTGCTCCAACACTGATTAGGATGACACTCCAGACAAAAACGTCTACTGGTGCTCAAAAAAAATGGTGCACACGCGGACCACATAAACAAACTTCAATAACACATAAATAACATAAATAACACTGCAACACTGCAATTGCAAGTGGAACCAAACCATAACTGTTACTACTTTGTGGTTGTCATTTTTTGAATTAACTGGAATCCAGTTGTAAAAAAGTGTCATTCTTACATCATTTTCAAATGTGTCCAAGCATGCTATGAGGCAGGGGTCCTCAAACACCGGGAACCTTCAGACACAATAACTAAATATAAAAATAACAACAATTTGTAAATGACTACATCGTAACGGGACATCAATAGTGAAACAATGTGCCATTATTTTGTTCAAAGAATAATGTACAGTTAAAACTCATAGTTTTTGCATGTTGAATGCAAGTGGCGACTTGTCCCCCTTTGTTGGACGGTCTTTGGATGCAGCATCTAACTTTGCAATGCATGTATGTGGGAATTCACAAAGGTAAGATTTGATGGCCTTATTGAGTGCTAATGTGCATATTTGTGCCCCTCTCTGAAAAACAAAGTGCAGGCTCGTACTGGTGGATGGTGAGTCTGTATTTATTTAGTGCTTTTATTTTGATGTTGTTCCTGTCTTAGTTTTACACTTTCCATAATAAATAAGATCAATTAGAGTGCGATAACCCTGATGTGTGACTAGCGTGCTGCTAATGCGATTTACATCCATTCTCCTCTTTAGCCACGGTGACATTGACACAACCCCCCAAATTGCTGTCCTCGGCTGTGCCTGCCCATATCTAGTAGCTCCTAGGCCAAATTTTAGCTGGCAATCCAAAGGAAAAACTTTCTTAGCCCCTTTCTCCTCAATATTTGTTCCCTTATTACTAAATATAGTAGATACAACAACAGCAAGTAAGCCATTTAAGACTTTATTTTCAATTGTGCTCATGTGTGTTTCTGTAAATACCTTACGGATGTGTGGCCCATGTTATTATGATTGCATTGATGATGATGTAGACTATTATTTTTGTTATTATGTTATTATTGTGCCTGTTGTGAGATGAATAATTATAAAATAATAAAGGCCGGTCATTATTCCTATTGACACGTAACATTTGTTGCTTATTTGAGAATTTTATTGCCACAAAACTGCAATTGCCTGGCGACCAGTCCAGGGTGTACCCCGCCTCTCGCCCACAGCCAGCTGGGATAGGCTCCAGCATACCCGCGAGCCTAATGAGGATAAGCGGCATAGAAAATGAATGAATGAATGAAAACTGCAATTGGCTGGCGACCAGTCCAGGGTGTACCCCGCCTCTCGCCCGAAGTCAGCTGGGATAGGCTCCAGCATACCCGCGACCTTAAGTGAGGGTAAGCGATATAGAAAATGAATGAATGAATTACCAAAAAAATAAATAAATGCAAGAATAATGTACTTATGGAATGTCATATGTAAAGTTCAAAAGTTCATCGCAAGATTCTCACACAAGCGTAAATACATAAAAAATATTTTTGTGTATTTTGTAATTTACAAAAGAAAAGTAAAAAAAACAACTTTTACAAGTGCATGTCCAAATTCCCACACAAACCTGTCAAACCCATTTTAAACCTGGATCTGCTCCAGATTCATTGCAAACGGTTTATGCAGGGTTAAAGGCTGTTTTTCCCGGATAGACCCACTGATTCGTCCACGTAAACTACCTGACTTGCGGCACAACTATGATGTCGTACTATTTTGGTAGGAAGACAAACCAGATGAAGGTTTAATGTTTCTACACTGAAGTGTACCACTTTGTGAAAACATGAAGTGGGAGAGTGTGGCGTCTGCGTGGTGAAAGTCATTTCCTGTGCCTAATTAGAGGGGTAGAGTGTGTAGTTGCCGAGGACTGCTTGAGCATGCGTTGATGTTATTTTGCTGGGTTGTCTGACATGGTGCGAAGCTACTTTAGCTGAGTGTTAGCTTCTAGGCATGCTGCATGCATAATTAACATGGACGTCGAGGGGGGTGGGGGGTCGGGGGTAAACACACAGAGCGACGTTCGATCCTTCCTTCCTTCCACTTTGGTGTGCATGTGAGGACAGCAGCTATTCCTCACCAAACGCTTCCTCCCTGTGGCGTGAATCATTATATTTAATGCAAAGGCATGCTATAAGGTGACCTTTTGTGTGTGTGTTTGTGGCAAAGGAAGATAAATCCTGTCCTAAAACGCCTCTGAAGAAAAGCGAAGAGAGGAGTGGAGCCATGGCAGCCCGACACATTATGGAGCATCCAGCTGAACAATCTGATTTTCTCCTCTCTTGCGTCCCACTTTGCTGTGCGCTTACAGACTCAAATGTGAAGCCTGGAAAGGTCATCTCTGGTGCTCTCGAACCCGCCCCCCCAAAAATGCTTCAGGTTCACAGAAATGTTGTTAGTGGTGAGATGTGTGTACACCCCACAGCAATCAATTACACACACATCAGACTGGTCATGTTTTTCCAGCAAGAGGTAAAGTTAATTATGGACTTTATGACATTACAAGTGTGTGTGTAACGTACTATGCATTGCATTACATCCACCTATGGGTGTGTGTGTCTGGATGTTAGCGCAGCTCATATTTCCCAAGAGCCCACAGTGCACCATCTCCTGACTTTTTTCTCTTCTTCTACCCTCAGCTGCTCCTTCCTGAGTCACCACCTTATCGTGGTGGAGGAGTTTGCGTATCCCAATGATCCTAGGAGCTAAGTTGTCGGGGGCTGTCATGATACAATTGGACTTTGTTTTCCCTCGCCCGGACGCGGGTCACCAGGGCCCCCCTCTGGAGCCATGCTCGGAGGCGGGGCACGATGGCGAGCGTCTGGTGGCCGGGCCTGCACCCATGGGGCCCGGTCGGGCACAGCCCGAAAAGGTAACGTGGGTCCCCCCTCCCATGAGCTGACCACTTGTGGGAGGGGCCAAAGGGGTCGGGTGCAAAGAGAGCTGGGTGGCGGCCGGAGGCAGAGGCCTTGGCGGTCCGATCCTCGGCTACAGAAGCTAATTGTCGGTTTGTGGAATGTCACCTCTCTGGCGGGGAAGGAGCCTGAGCTGGTGCGTGAGGTGGAGAAATTCCGGCTAGATATAGTCGGACTCACCTCAACGCACGGCAAGGGCTCTGGAACAAGTCTTCTCGAGAGGGGCTGGACTTTATTCCACTCTGGTGTTGCCAGCAATGAGAGGTGACGAGCAGGGGTGGCAATTCTTGTTGCCCCCCGGCTCCAAGCCTGCACGTTGGAGTTTAACCCAGTAAACGAGAGGGTAGTTTCCCTACGCCTTCGGGTGGGGGGACGGGTCCTGACTGTTGTTTGCGCTTATGCGCCAAACAGCAGTTCAGAATACCCGCTCTTTTTGAAGTCCTTAGAGGAAGTACTAGAGAGTGCTCCCTCGGGGGATTCCCTTGTTCTGCTCGGTGACTTCAACGCTCATGTTGGCAGCGGCAGTGAGACTTGGAAATGTGTGATTGGTAGGAACGGCCCCTCTGATCTTAACCCGAGCGGTGTCTTGTTATTGGACTTCTGTGCTCGTTACGGATTGTCTATAACGAACACCATGTTCAAGCATAAGGGTGTCCACACGTGCACTTGGCACCTGGATACCCTGGGCCGCAGTTCGATGATTCACTTCGTGGTTGTGTCGTTGTGAGTGGAGGCCACCTCCAGTCATTCGGAGAGGCCTTGGAAAACGACTTCCGGATGGCTTAAAAGAGATTCTGGACCACCATCCGCCGTCTTCGGCGGGGGAAGCAGTGCACAGTCAACACCGTGTATGGTGGGGATGGTGTGCTGCTGAACTCGACTCGAGATGTTGTGGACAGGTGGAGGGAATACTATGAAGACCTCCTCAATCCCACTGACACGCCTTCCAACATGGAAGCAGTGCTTGGGGACTCTGAGTCGGGTTCGCCTATCTCTGGGGCTGAGGTCACCGAGGTGGTCAAAAAGCTGCTTGGTGCCAAGGTCCCGGGGGTGGATGAGATCCGCCCGGAGTTCCTTAAGGCCCTGGATGCTCTGAGCGTGTCTTGGTTGACACGACATTGCGTGGACGTCAGGGTCGGTGCCCCTGGACTGGCAGCCTGGGGTGGTGGTCCCGCATTTCTAGAAGGGGGACCAGAGGGTGTGTTCTAACTATCGTGGGATCACACTCCTCAGTCTTCCTGGTAAGGTCTATTCAGAGTTTCTGGAGAGGAGGATCCGCCGGATAGTCGAATCTCAGATTCAGGAGGAGCAGTGTGGTTTTCGTCCTGGTCGTGGAACTGTGGACCAACTCTATACTCTCGGCACGGTCCTTGAGTGTGCATGGGAGTTTGCCCAACCTGTCCACATGTGTTTTGTGGACTTGGAGAAGTCCTCGTCCCCGTGTTCCTCGGGGAATACTATGGGGAGTGCTCCGGGAGTATGGGGTATCGGACCACCTAATCCAGGCGGTTCCCTGTATGACCGGTGTCAGAGTTTGGTTCGCATTGCCGGCAATAAGTCGGACCCGTTTCCAGTGAGGGTTGGACTCCGCCAGGGCTGCCCTTTGTCACCGATTCTGTTCATTACTTTCATGGACAGAATTTCTAGGCGCAGCCAGGGCGTTGAGGGGTTCCAGTTTGGTGGCCGCAGGATTCGATCTCTGCTTTTTGCAGATGATGTGGTCCTGTTGGCTTCATCGAGCAGTGACCTTCAACTCTCACTGGATCGGTTCGCAGCTGAGTGTGAAGCGGCTGGGATGAGAATCAGCACCTCCAAGTCCGAGTCCATGGTTCTCGCCCGGGAAAGGGTGGAGTGCCATCTCCGGGTCGGGGATGAGGTCCTGCCTCAAGTGGAGGAGTTTAAGTACCTCGGGGTCTTGTTCACGAGTGATGGAAGGATGGAACGCGAGATGGACAGGCGGATTGGTGCGGCGTCTGCAGTGATGCGGACTCTGCACCGGTCTGTCGTGGTGAAAAGAGAGCTGAGCCAAAAGGCAAAGCTCTCGATTTACCGGTCGATCTACGTTCCTACCCTCACCTATGGTCATGAGCTTTGGGTAGTGACCGAAAGGACAAGATCGCGGGTACAAGCGGCCGAAATGAGTTTTCTCCGCAGGGTGGCTGGGCTCTCCCTTAGAGATAGGGTGAGAAGCACTGTCATCCGGGAGAGACTCGGAGTAGAACCGCTGCTCCTCCGCATTGAGAGGAGTCAGATGAGATGGCTCGGGCATCTGGTTAGGATGCCTCCCGAACGCCTTCCTGGGGAGGTGTTCAGGGCACGTCCAACCGGTAGGAGGCCTCAGGGAAGACCCAGGACACGTTGGAGAGACTATGTCTCTCAGCTGGCCTGGGAACGCCTCGGCATCCGCTGGGAAAAGCTAAACGAAGTGGACGGGGAGAGGGACCTCTGGGCTTCCCTGCTTAGGTTGCTGCCCCCGCCACCCGACCTTGGATAAGCGGAAGAAAATGGATGGATGGATACCCTCAGCTGCTTCGTGGCATCACCAAACGTCCATTTTAAAGTCACCAAATGAAATCCCACGTGCTGCATTCAGCATATTTGCTCCTGTGAAGCAAATATCTTCAAAAGGGGACAAAATAGGAAGTGTCGAGCTCTATAAAGGAACACCCAACGTCACCTGGAGACAGTCAGTGTGACGTATTTTCACGTGCGTGCCAGCCGACGCTGCGCACAATATACTAGCATTCAACTTGCCCCAGGAATCAACGTGCAGCCCAGTAACATTATTCATGTCTGAAAATGCATTTGTGTGCATGTGTAGTCTAAACAAGGCTTTGTGAGAGGCCTGGTAGTGTACATGAAGGCCTTTCGCAGCCATGGGCTATTTCTTTGTTTAAATCCCATAAAAGATATGTAAAAATCCAGAAAAAAATGCAGCATCTTTGCAATAGTCCAGAAATTAGCACCAAAACCAATGCTTCTGTTATACAGATCATATTTGGAAATTGCGCCCCCTCCCTGTTGAATAAGCCATCTGTTTGTATTTGTTTGCATGTATTTCTTATACACCTGCCTAAATTGCTGTACACAAAAGTGCAAAAATTTGCCAAAACATCCTTGCACTATTATTTTTCTTACAGTAACACCACTTGGTAATTACCACCAAATTTGGCACACACCCTGCGGGGACTGACAAGCTTGGGTATGTAAAATCTGAGCTAAATTGGTTGAAAAACATGGCTGCTGTCCAGCAAAATGCCTCTGCAGGGGCACAAGAGGGACAACTAATTGGCCATTTGTTATTGACCATTTGTCTAATGATTAGAAAACTTCTTATAATACTGATATTCTATAAGTATTATATTATAAGTATGCAAGCATGTATCCTAAAGCATTTCGACCCAAAAAACTGGGAAATAAATATATAATATACAGTACATTACAGTTTTTTTTAACATGACTGGGTAGATAGTGTATTGATAGAATGTTTTAAACATCTAGTGTCTCACTAACCTCCCGATGTGTTTTACCTCTCTTTTCCCATTCATCCATGTCTTCAGACACCCCTACCCCCTCCCCTCTTTCCCATCTCACCTCTCCTCCACGTTGTGTTTACAGACGAAGGGAGTTATGCAGTCCTTTCGTGAGCGCACCGGTGGTTACCACAGCAACCAGCCCTGCTACCAGCAGGAGCCCCACGAATTATCACGCCTGGAGACGTACCGACAAACCCCGCATCACGCCCACCCTCAGCTACCCCACCCTGGTCCTGGTCCACATCCAGGGCCGGGCCCGGGTCATTCAAGGTCAGCCTATGAGGCCCGTTCACTCGTAAACACTGCAAATATGGCAACGAGTACAGGAGCAGTAACAGGAGGAGCACCTAAGGACTGTTATAGCCAGCAACAAGTCTACACTGGCTACCCAGGAAATGGTGGCGGGATTGGTAATGGAGGATCTACACCCTCGCAGGCAAAGAAACCTTACAGAGGAAGTAAAATTCCTCTGCCAAATTCCAGTTTACAGAGTCATGGGGGCTACAGCAACCACATGGGCACTGGGACCTACTCAGCTCAGTATATGAGTGGAGGCCACCTCCAGCAGAAATGGGAGGATCCAGCTCAGATGACACAGTATGAGCAGGAGATGGTCGGTCGCATGGAGGCTGGCGGTACACCAGCCCCTAACTCTTCACAGTACATCGACCAGAACATGCTGGGCCACTCCCAGGCTCAGTGCCACCAGCCCTCCACCCCATCTTATTCCAGTCCCCATCACCAGTCACACCCAAGTAACCCTTCTCCCTCCCCATTAATGTACCCACAAGGTCACCTGCACTACCCCCAACCTTCCCCATCACCTTCACCTTACATAGAAAAGTGTAGCCCCATGCCCCATTGTTATAAAGGCTATAACATCCCCCCGACCTCCCAATATGGCAGACAAATGAGCAGTCACACTAACCTGAAACAAGGAGCCTACAGGACATCCCAGAGCAGTTACAACTACCAACACTCAAGAGGTTATGAGCAACAGTCCCCAATGCAACCCATGAGCAACTCCCAGGAGTCCCACCCAAAATACCAACACTTCAGTCAACCACAACAGAACTACTGCCTTTCAGAACTCTCTGTGAGGTCCCCGGAACAGTATTATCAAACTTGTAGTCCGTCTTCAAGCCACTCTCCTGCACGCTCGGTAGGACGTTCCCCTTCATACAGCTCCACCCCTTCACCATTAATGACCAATCCAGAGTCATTCCAGTATGGACAACCGCCCATGACTCCAGGGGCAGCCTCATTGTCGTCCTCCTCTTCCGCTGGCATGCAAGAACAAGGTGGTTCCACTGCTATGTTGTTGCCACCTGGCTCACATCTTTCACCCAATGTGTCCCACGCCACCCCACACAGCTTCACAAACACACTGCATGGTCCTACCATGAAAGAGCGCTTTTCAGAGAAGCTGCTGTCAAACCCCAGCTTGTGGAGCCTGAACGCCCTCACCTCTCAGGTAGAGAACATATCCAACAATGTCCAACAGCTGCTGCTTTCAGAGGCCCTGGTGGCCAACAAGAAAGCCACTAAGCGAAACAGTGGAGGAAGCAACAGCAGTTCTGGAAGCGCAGCATCGTCTAAAAAAGGTGAGGAGTACAAAAGTCCGTATCCAGACAGTGCTGTAAGCGGAGGCCCTATGCAGGACCTTTACTCAACTGTACAGCATCAGCCAATGCCTATGGAACTACACGAGGGAGGTTACTCCAGCAGTAGCGATGAGCAACTGGAGAGGGGCTACTATCATAGCAGCCAGGGCAAGAGTCCGGCTCAACCTTCTAACAACACCCATCTTAATGTGGACACAACTTCCTCCTGTTCCATGACCTCTCCAGATGATGTGTCCACCAGGTCTGGAGACTCAGGTCTGCACACCTTTACTCCTGATCCAATTCGATGTCAGTCAGTACAAGGAGGAGGAGATACTACTCCAGTGAAGAGTGTCGGTGATGAGAGATCTCCCATAAGTGTTACAATACCTAGTCCTATGAAACATGACAATGATTCATCTTCAGATTTACAGCATATCAATGAGCCCATTAAAGAAAACTTTGAGGAATCAGCCTGGAACGAGAAGTCAGCAAACAAAGACACTAAAGAAACAACTATTGATTATGAAAGAGATGTTGACTTATCTAAAACTATTGTAAAAGAAGGTAAATGGTCAGATGATGACAAATTTCACTACAGCCTAGTGAACAAAGGGGTGGAAGAAAAGGACTTTTGCTATGTGGACACTGCATATGAAGGCGTCCAGAGGAAATATGACCCAGATTCACTTGAGCAGTCCCCAGCCACATGCTCTGACTCAAGCCACAATTTTAGCCAAGAGATGAAGGAAGAAGCATACAAATCAGAGTCTTCCGTTGCTTCCGAGTTGCTTCCTGCCAGTGACCTTGAACCGGATCAATACACTGAAAAAGATGACAGTTCAGACACCCTTCAAATTCAGGCTTTGGAAGGGAAAAAATTCAACAACACAGAGAGCAGAGAATTGGTTCAGGAAGAGGAACAGGAGGTAAAAGCCAGTAAACAAAAAGAAGCGTTAGAAGAACGAAAGCAACATCCTCTGTCACCTCCCCTGTCCGATAAAGTGACAAAGGAACTGGAGGAGGAGAACATTAGCCAATGCTTGACTTCTGCGCTCATGAATAATAGACAAGGGTCTGAGAAACCTTCTGGTGACCTTTGCAGCAGGACAGAGAATCAAAGGGCTGAGCTGCATAACGACAATGAGCTTGCAGGAGTGCCCGCTCATCCGAATGTGGCAACAGAAGCCCCAAATGCTTCTTCAAGAGAGTCAGGAATTGGTGACATGGCTCCGCATCCCCAATCCTCAATGCCAGTCTTCTCAGCTCTCAACGATAAGACAACAGCAACTCCAACTCAGTCCAGAGATCATATTGATCACAGCGATGCCAAAGTGCTGGAGCCAGACTCTCCTCAGCTACCAGGGAAGTCAATACTTCCCTCAGCTCCCTCCTGGGCAGACACACCACCCTCCCCAAAGAAAGGGGATGAGGACATGGAGCCGGGCATCAGCTGCTCCAGTGCTGTGACCCCATTGGCCAAGCCAGAGCCCATGGCCCCATCTGCTCAACCGAGGGCATTTGGACGGAAGCATGCAAGGGGGAGAAGGAGAATGATGCATTCAAGTGCAGCTATCAGGAGACAGTTGAGCTCAGAAAGGGAAAAAGATAAAGAGGAAGACCCTTTGGCTTTGGAGAAACCTTGCAGGCCCCCAAGCAAATCTATGTTATTCTCAGATCAGACTGACCTCACAGATCAGGAATCAATAGTGAGCCAGACACCCAAAATGCTAACTGAGGCCTTTAGTTCCAGAATGTGTACGCGCTCATTCAATGCAGTGGACCTACCATCCAAAGTGGAGGTTCATTTGAAGAGGAAACCAGGCCCAAAACCAGGTCCCAAACCCGGACTAAAAAATGCATCTAAACCAGGGCTGAAACCCGTAGGGAAACCAGGTACTAAACCTGGTCCAAAGCCTGCATCAAAACCTGGACCTAAACCAGGGTCAAAGGCTGTGCCAAGTACACCAGCTCCATCGGAGAAAATTGAGTCTCTTGGGAAACGAAAACCAGGTCCAAAGCCTGGTTTAAAGATTGGGTCAAAACCTGGCCCTAAACCTGTTTCAAAGCCAGGTCCCAAACCAGGACCAAAACCCGGAATCAAGTCTGCAGATGTTTTGCCCCCTGATGAAAACATAACCATTAAGGCCCCCGTTGGGCGTCCTAAAGGCTCAGTTTCTAAAGCAAAGCAGGTACAACAGGAAGAAATCAGTCAACCTTTAACAGGACCACCAGGCAGGGGCAGGAAGAACATCAAGTCTACAGTATCACAAGTAAACCAGGAAGAAAAGACACCAAATGGCATGAAAGCACAAGAAAATGAAAGTAAGAATATGATCTTGAGGTCCAGGAAGCCCTCACAGGCAAAAGCAGTTAAAGACAAGGAGAAAATCATACAGAAAGAAAGTCTAACATCAGAGCTCACAGAAATTGAAACCGTAGATATTTGTCTGAAAAGAGGGGAGTGTTTAACTGTGCAACAACCTCCAGATATCTTCAGAAAGATAGATCCGATTCCAGCCGATCATACCCCATCAGTTTTAAGTGAAAATACAGAGGAAATAATTACCCTCCCACTAAAATGTCAGTCACCCATGGGCACTTCAACAATACCTGTAAAGAAGAAGAGGGGTCCAAAGCCTAAACCAAAACCACTGCAACCTCAAACTGTGCTGGTGGAACAAATTTTCTTTACATCTAAAAAGGGAGATGTTCAAGGCTCCAGAAGAAAGAGAGAACTACCCACAAAAGAGTCTGAGGTCCACCATCTACCCAAACAGATCCCCTCTAATGTCAATGAAACAGATATTAGTGATGTGCCTGCAGTGCCTCAATGCCCCACTAAAACAAAGGTTCTCCCTCCACGTAAGGGCAGAGGACAGAAATATGAAGCAATGGTGCAGAAAATAACATCACCTAGCTACAAGAAATACCTCCAAACTCCTCAGATAGAAATCAATCTCACCGATGAGGCAACAACAAAGGACTTCTCTTTGCATGTTCTCAAAGAGGGGGAGACTTCAATCCCTGTGACTAGCACAGAAATGATGGATTGTGAAGTAAAGAGCAGACATGAGAGTGCAAAACTTGAAGGGGCCCCAAGAATGGTTGTCAAGCAAGAGACTGAAAAGCAGGAAATGGGTCAAGATGCATCATTAGCAGATGACTTGAGAGACACAATGATTGAAGAGGGTGTTACTAGTGAGAATACAATAGAAGAACACCATAAACAAGAAACGGTGAAGATTACCCGAAGTCCAATGCAGGCACAAGTAGACCTCGGCAGTCGAGAAGAATGGACCCAACAGGCACGAGCACTTTTATCTGCAGATGTATCTATAACCAAGTCCTCCAAAAGAAGGCGATGGGCAATGGTGGAAAGTACAGATGCTTCCGTCGTCGCTTTGGAAGCAGACAACCTAATAGTCACAACACCAAGACTTGCCAAGCAAAGGGCTATCAAAAACAACCACGAGATGCACTTAAAGCAGAAGAGGAAGAGAAAAGGTCTACTTGCACCAGAAGAAGCAGTGGCAGCCAAAGAGATCAAAGTTGAAACTGCAGAGGAGACAGTAAAGGAGGTCATACCATACTCAGAATCCACACTGCCAATTAGTCCTGATGAAATCAAAGAATGCCCTGACATTGGCAGTACAGAAGTTGTGCAGAAATCCAGAAGAGGCAGAAAGCCATCTACAAATCCAGCTAAGCGGAAACGAGGAAAAGCCTCACCCGAAGAGACGTCGGACAAGCCAGTGAAAGTCTACAAAAAGCCTGGGCCAAAACCCGGAATGAAGGATGCTATGGAGGTCATTGAGGCGGTGGTTAGGGCTGCTGGGTGCGAACAGGCTGAAAAAGAGAAGGGACAACACGAGAGCAAAGAAGGAAAGTGCGAAACAGAGGACAAAGACTGTCTGCGAGGTCCTGCGCTGACAATATCGGAGAAACACAGTGACAATATTCCTGTGAAGAGAATCCGAAGCAAGTCAATCCAACAGCACCCTTTGTCTTTCTGTCCTTACGTGCGGATCAACAATTCCAGAGACTTTTCCTCTTGGTGTGCCATAGTCAACAAGGCCGAGGACGCACACGTTTTTCAGAGACGGAGAAAGAAGGGGATTCTTCGAATGAGGAATCCTTTCACGGTGGCAAAGGTGGTGCCGCACACTGCTGCCATGCTGCAAGGACCCTCGGTCAAACCAGATCTTAGTGGGAGGCATCTTACGTGTTGCCTGTGTGGAAAGCCATCAAACTACAGAGATCTGGGCGATTTGTGTGGACCGTATTACATAGAAGATGGAGTTCCTCGGAAAATGTTGACCACACAACCCTACAGGGAAGTCCCAGAAAATAGTGATCAAGTTAGTGCCAGTGAGGAACCAGCCACTTCCTCACAGACCGAAGAGAAAGAAGGCAACACAGCGGTATCACCTCAAGAAGGTAGAAGCCAAAGGCATCCTCACTGGCCATACAGACGAGCAGAGAGAAGAGAAAGAACATTTCAGGAGGGTGTTCCTCGAAGATTAACTCTCAGAGAGAGGTTAAAGAAGATGAAGCAGCTACAGCTCGGCCATCGGAACGACCAAGGTTTGTTCCAAAGGCTTCAACAAGAGGCAGAGGCAGGGGAGCATTGGGCCCATGAAAACTGTGTAATCTGGACCAAGGGGGTGATTATGGTGGCCGGGCGGTTATACGGACTCAAGGAGGCTGCCAATAACGCCGCACATACGGTACGAGAGTAAATATTATCAAAGCACTTTTTTGAGATATTGTTTCTAACTTTGAAACATCTGCCCTCTGTCTTCATGTGCTCTTGGTCTGTCTCGGCCCATATGTCCGTCTGACTGATGAACTCCAGAACTGCGACAAGTGCCAGATTGTGGGGGCATCCCTCAGTTGCTGTTGGAAAAGCTGCTCTCATAAATACCACTATGTCTGCGCCAAAGAGATAGGTAGGAGACCACAGTGCTGACCACAGTGGTTTCATCCGTCCATTCACTAACTCGTGTCTCCTTCTCGCCCAAATTTTTGTCCTTCCTTTTACAAGGGTAGCAAATCATATAGTGTCTCTTTCTTTCCCTTGCAGGCTGCACATTCCATGACGATGACTTCTCCATCAAATGTCCCAAACATGAGGTATGGAGCACAAGAATCCAAACCCTGCCCAAGATTTTAATTTAACAGTAGGATACAAAAATGTCAGCTCTTACATTGCAGTCGTCCTTCGTTTATAGCAGTTAATTAGTTCCAGCCCCGACCGCAATAAATTAATTTCTGAAATTTCTGCAATTTCTTGGATTTAATGTTAAGAGTAGTTAAGAGCATAGAAAACTTGTTTTTGACTTTCTAAATACGGTATTTAACATAATTAGAGCACTGTAGACAATAACAGCCATATAGTCATCTTCACCCACGCTACCCTTATGCTGGAGGGACTTGAGACGGCCGCTAACAAGTTAGACTCAAATTTATTTCTTCTAAACGTAAGACGCCAAGAAATTACCACTTCCACATGGAATGGGAGAATAACTATTTTTCACAATCATGTCGGACATGGCTGACTTCACGACTTCACTCAGTGTTAAGTTAGTGCAATGGTTTTCAAACTGGGGTGGCGCGGTGACGTGCGGTCTGGGTGAGGCACACCGTACTGCCCCCTGGTGGTCTTTCTATTTCACTACATGTGTGGTCCGTGCTTTGCACTGATTTTCTTTTTCAATCCAATCATTTCCACGATTAAATCATTAAAATAGCTGAATTTTCATCTCTCCTTTTCAAATACATAGGAAGCACAGGTACTAGAGTCACGTTGAGTCTTCGCTCTCATGGTGCTTCAAGCGACCACGCCCACATCAATTCAGGCAGGCTGTGGTTGGTCCGTGGCAAAGAGACATTTGTGTTTCCTTATTGCATCGGCGATAATGAACGTTTTATCGCACATGTACTGCACACACTAACATTTAACAGACTGTTTAATATATTTAATGAAAGTATGTGACATTTAAGTGTGACTTGGAGGGGCGTGGTTGGGAGGAACGGCCTCCCTGATCTGAACCCGTGCGGTGTGTTGTTGCTGGACTTCTGTGCAGACCAGAACATAAGGATGTCCATAAGTGCACTTGGCACCAGGACACCCTAGGTCGCAGGTCTATGATCGACTTTGTGGTCTTATTATCAGACCTGCATCCGCATGTTCTGGACACGCGGGTGAAGAGAGGGGCTGAGCTGTCAACTGATCACCACCTGGTGATCAGTTGGATTAGATGGCAGGGAAGGATGACGGACAGACCCGGTAGACCCAAACGCGTAGTGAGGGTGTGCTGGGAACGTCTGGCAGAGTCTCCCGTTCGTCGAGTCTTCCACTCTAATCTCTGGCAGAGCTTCGCCTGCATCTCGAGGGAGGACCGGGTTATTGAGTCCGAATGGGCCGTATTCCGCGCCTCCATCGCTGAGGCAGCCAGTCGTTGTTGCGGCCGCAAGGTGGTCGGTGCCAGTCGTGGTGGCAAGCCCCGAACCCGATGGTGGACACGGGGGGTTAAGGCTGCTGTCAAGCTGAAGAAAAAGTCCCATCAAGCGTGGATCGCTTAGTCCGGATGCCTCCCCGGTGAGGTTTTTCGGGCATGCCCAGCTGGGAGAAGGCCCCCGGGAAAACCTAGGACACGCTGGAAGGACTATGTCTCACAGCCGGCTTGGGAACGCCTTGGTGTCCTCCCGGTGGAGCTGGAAGAGGTCCCTACTGAGACTGCTGCCCCCGCGACCCGGACCCGGATAAGCGGAAAAAAATGGAATGTGACATTTAGTCTTTCTTATCGACCAGAAAAGCCACTAAAAGTGCACAGTGGAGTCTGGTATGTACCATGCTGCACCAGCATGGGGCAGTATTGAGTTGAGCTTCATGGAAGCTTCATGGTCTAAAAGATTTTAAAACACCAAATTGTTTCAACTAAGGTCAAACTTGAAATACAGGCTTATCTTTTATTTTGGGTTCATGTTTGTATATCTGACCCCTCTGCAGTCAGTGCCTCTACAGGAGGGGGGCACCGACTGGGGGGGGGGGGGGGGGGG
>QODF01000148.1:2335223-2340001 GCA_024372805.1 Oostethus manadensis | reverse complement strand
TAATGTTAGCATTGCTAACGTTAGCATGGTAGCATTGCTAGCCTGTTAACATTAGCAAAGTTAGCACTGTTAGCCATTTTCATTTCCATTCCTTTACATTGGCAGACAGACCTATTGTGCTAGGTTTAGCGTGCTAATGTTAGCATTGCTAACGTTAGCATGCTAGCATTTATTGACATTCCCGCACATGCAAGCACACACACACCCGTTTCAGCGCTGCTCCGCCTCATCTGCTTTTTCCTTGCGCGTTTCTGTTTTTTCCGCTCAGCTCCACGTATTCGCACGCAACGTCTCTGGCATCGCACGAAAATGACAGACACTTTGACGGTTGTCATCATATACCGTCGTTTATTATCTAAGCATTTGCGTCATGTCTGCCCCTGCCCTGCTTGATGCCTTGCAAACAGCCTCTGTCTCGCATGTCTAAAGCTGTAGACCTCAAGCATAACACATTTTGGTCTGACCGACTATATGAGGCTACTGAGGCGACGCCCCCTGCGCAACTTATGCTCGCCGCGCACCCCGCATGCTCCAGCGCGCCCACGGACTTACTTTGTCTCATGCACTAAGCGGTACTTTCACCTGCACGTAAACGACTTCACGGCCTAATGGGAAAGGGCCTAATGAGGAACCAGGCAGGCAGGTTTCCTAACAAAAAGACACCATCTACTGGCGGCGCATCCACACTGTGGCGTTGAAGGGGAAGGTCACAGGCAGCGGGGAGGGGCGGGGATGGGAGAGATGCTGACATTCGGCGGGGAGCATCGGTGCATTGAGGCAGCAACGGTCTCCCCCCCCCCCATCCATCCAGTCCTCCCTCTCTCCTTCCGCTCCTCTTCTCGTCCGTGCAGACTGACAGTGATGAAACGCCGGCTGCTGATCAAAACACACCCCGCCCGCCACCCTCGCTGCATCGTGTTGTTTCTCTTCACTCCCCTTATTTTTTGCGCCCTCACAAACCCAGCATCCCCCTGCTGGTTTTGCCCCCCTCCGTATGCAAGCTTCCTTTTCTTCCATATTCAGTCACGCTGCTGCCTTCATCCATCCCTCCCTTATCTCCTCCCCCCCCCCGCCCCTCACCTCCACTCCCACGTCTGAGCTGAAGGCAAGGAGAGAGGGAGCGAAAAGGGAGGGCAATAAAGGAGAGTTTGTTGTTAGCCGAGCTGTCATCAGTGGAAGGATGCAAGGTTGCGTGTGTGCGTGCATGTGTGTGGAGCCGCGCCAATTTAAGCTGGGAAGTCTAATCAAAAGGAATAGCCCCCCCGCCCCCAAAACACCACACCCAAGGGTCTCTTCTGAACACACACACACACATAAAAGGTGAAATAGCAGCTAGGTGACTCACAGCGTAAACGCAAGGCTCATTAACAGGCCCCCGTATAAGCTCAAACGCATAGAAAGTGTCAGCAAGGAGGCAAAACATCTTGTTCTGCACCAGAGCAGGAGACAAACGGAGACTGTTACATCAGAGCAGGCGGCGGCGAAAAGAAAAAGAGGGGACGGGAGAGGGTTTTTTTTTTTGCACGCGCTTCTCCGCCGCCACATCAGCGCAATTAGTGGGCGTTCCCGCTGTGTCGTTGCCGGCGTCCGCCCTCCTTGCGCACTTTCATGTTGGCGGAGAAACACTTTGCATACAGATGCATGGAAAGCTGCGAGTCTCCGTTGGGCGTCTCTGTGTGTGGGGGGTTTGCGTGCTCTCCCCGTGCACATGCGGGGTTTTCTCCGGGTACGCCCGTTTCCTTCCACATTCCAGAAACACGCATGTTCGGTTAATTGGCGACTCTAAATCGGTGACTCTTGGTGTCAATGTTTAGGGTTAGGATTGGGATTAGGTTGGGAATCATGGTTTGGATTAGATCAGACTTTGGTTTAGGGTTAGGGTAAAAAGATTTCAGATCAGGCAAGGTTTTGGGTTTTGGGGTTAGTGTTAAAGGGACCGTTCCGATTTTTTGACGTGGAGTTGTACCACATCCCCATTACCAGTGTAGTTTGTCAGCAGTGCTTACCCCCGACTCCGTCCTGTGAGCCGAGTTCTGGTAGTTGTGGTTAGATTCTGGGCACACTTAAGTCAAGAGTCTGGCTTCTCAAATCAATATGTGTTTAAAAATGTAATACATTTGCGTCACAAAAACGCCTCCTGAAAAAACTCAAGACCCGGGGCATTACTTTACGGTGCTTGTAGGCGGCAAATGAGCTAGTATTTTTAGTTCTTACCTGGGATGCTGGAACAGCAGATCACTTCAACGTGTTTTTTCCCCAGTCCTGGGCGTGCAGGAACCTGATCCTCCTCGCTAAAGTGTGCACTGCACACAGGAAGCTGTTTCTTTTATCCGGGCCACTTTGGTTCCCACATTAAAGCCAAAACAGCAAGAAGCCAAGGTTTCCTCTTAGCAATGTCCGTGACAGGAAAAGGATGGAAGATATTTGGCCATTAACACACATTTTGGTACAGCCCGGATAATTACAAGTACGAACCTTTTTTTTTTACCACTCTAGCTCTCTGGCGTCACAGCAGTCAGCATCCACGCATGTAAACACCGTGAAACACACGCACAACGGTGGACAAGCGGCAATGATACGATGCTGGAGAAGGTAACGACCCGAGCGGTTGCGAGGTCTTTTTAGGAGGAGTTGGAAAAGATGTGTTACTCTTTTGGACGCATATTGTTTGAGAAGCCAAACTCTTTACTTAAGTGTCCCCAGAAACTAAACTTGGCTCACAGGATGGAGTGGGGGGTAAGTCACTGTCGATGCGCTACACTGATGATGGGGATGTCATACAACTGCATGCCAAAAAATCTGAACTATCCCTTTAAGGTTTGCATTAGCGTCAAGGTTTGATTAGGGTTACATTTGTAGTTAGAGCTAGGATTAGTGTTAAGATTGGGGTTAGGTCATGGATTGGGTGGGTGTCAGGGTTTGGATTTTGTATACATTTAGGGTTAGACTTTGGGTTACATTCTGATTGGCTTAGGCCTAAAGTTTGGATTAGGCTTGAATTTAAAGTTAGAGCGAGGGTTAGAGCTAGGATTGGGGTTAGGTTATGGATTGGGTGGGTGTCAGGTTTTGGATTATGGATAAATTTAGGGTTAGAGTCAGGGTTATGTTATGATTGGGTTAGATCTAGAGCTTGGGTTTGGGTTGAGATTAGGTTATGGATTGGGTTAAGGCTGGATGATGTTAGAGTTAAAGTTTAGAGGTAGATTTTAGATTAGGTTAAGTTTAGGGTTGGAGTTACAGGCGTCAATATGGTGCATACCATAAATACTAGCACTACAATAACTGCAGCACGTGCATCACGCTGTGTAAGCGTACATTAGTTTACTTACATGCAGTCTCTCCTCTGTGCTTGTACAGGATTTGTAAGATATCCCAGTGGACTACCGGGACCTCACAGGCGAGATAAACGCCGACCTAACGGCCACCTAATCCTGTAAAAAATGGCGATGGAGATGAACAGACATGCGCCCTGAGGTGGAGCTCAGGGCGGGGAGAGAACACTGAGAGACAAGATGCTCCTCGAGGACTCTGGGAAGTGTTCCGGACTGGACCCCCATGAAGGGGTAGCAGCGTGCATTTGGGAGGCAGAGCATCGTGGGGCTGTTTGAAATGCAGAGTGAGGAGTGTGTGCTTGCTATCATATTCCCACACCTGGCTGACAGCGATTGGACAGGCTCGTCCATCTGTCCACCTTGTCTGCAGGCCAAGAGATGTGTGTGTGTGTGATCTTCATTCAGGAGTGTCCCTCTGCAGCCACGCTGTGCATCATGAATACAAGATGCCACGCAAACTAAACTGGAACAAGAAGATGTGTTCTTAATGTACATGATCACTGCGCCATCATTGTCAAACTTCTCATAAACAGTAACAGCAAAAATACGTACAATGGACTCTCATCTTTACATTGCAAGACTCCCACCGCGTATCTTCTGTACAGTGTTCAAAAATGGCCATGGTGTATACTGACTGTCCAGTTGAGAGAATCGTATCACGTTTATCTCCGATGTAGCCTCCCACTGCGCTGGGTGTCCGCTCAAAAAAACGCCTCATTCTTTTCTGACGCTCGTTATTTAATGGTGTATATAAGTATTTCATGATGCTGTTTAAATGTAAGATGTGATGTACTAATAATAATTGTGTATAGTATTTCCTAGAGATGTTTATTTTCTATAAAATGGAATATGTTATAAAAGATTATTAAAAGAATCCATTGATGAAGATCCTCTTTTGGGAAATGTCACCCGTTTTAAGTTATGAGCATGCCGTTTTCTTTTCTCTCGTTTCTTTTCATGGACTCGACGACACAGCATCACTTTGTTTGACATGTTTTTTGTACCGCCGATGTTTCAAAAAAATATACCAGCACCTTCCAATGCTACTTAAGACTGCTCTTTATTTTGAGTTATTTGTTTTGTCTGCTCTCAACGCTTCCGCACGCTGGGGCCTCAGCTTCAATGTAAGTGTAATGGCATGATTATTATTAACTATTGCGTCATTTAAAAACCCATCCAATCAGTGTAGGGCCTGCTTGCAAAGCAAATGGCTGCTAATTGCATAGCAATGCAGCCCACGTTACTGGGCATTGAGTGTTTACATGCAAAAAAAGCTAGCAAAGCTAATTAGCCTCAAATTTATTACTTCTAAACTTACCACTTCCACACGGAATGGGAGGATACCTTTTTTTTCACTATAATGTCAGACATGGCTGACTTCATGACTTCACTCAGTGTTAAGGTAGTGTAATGTAAGGTCACCAAAAAAACCTTATTGCTGGATGC
>QODF01000148.1:2260223-2330223 GCA_024372805.1 Oostethus manadensis | reverse complement strand
AGAAACGAGGAGGGATGAAAGCGATGACTCATAGGAAAACATTCGGCTTTGCAGCCGAGCAGCAAGGCTAAAGCGCCGCGCGTGACCTGGCTGCAAACGTACACAGCAAAACTTGAGGCTGTGAGGACACAGTCTACACATGAAGGTTAACATGTCAGACATTAAGACTAGCGGAAAGAAAACACGCTGCTATGAATAGTGTAGCATTCTATCCATCCTACCTTGGAGCATCATCTGCATAGACAGCCACCTCCTCCATATGCGTATGAATTTTGTCTTTAGGATTCATGCATGTTCCTTCATTCTTGATTAAGTAATGTTTGCTTAATCCAGCGCACCAACAAACAAAAATGGAAAAAAACATTCAACATACTCTTCGCATGGCCGGCCTAAAGCTCTGAGCCATCTTGCGCAGTGAGCTGAGATCGTGCTGAAACCCTTGAAGCTCTGGCGGCGAGGCCTGGTGGACTCCCGTGGGCCCTGGGCCAGGACCCGCCGATCCAAGTCCAGCGGCATTGAGCCCTTGCTGCTGAAGACGCCACACGTTGGTCCTCATCACCAACAGCAGGTCACACAGCAGCAATTGGACAACCTGGACAGAAACGTGCAATCATTAAACACGGACAAAAAAACAAGCAGGTGCGCTTCCAAGCTTGACTCCAAAGTATGTTGCGCTGTTGGAGGCTCAGCTCTGTGTTGCACTGCAGGAACATTGCAGCCACCTGACACACATGCAATGCAACTACAATGCACCACAGCTCAGGCCGTAAGAACACACAAAACACTTGCCTAGCGCGTGTTTGGTGTGAATGATGCCACATTTGTGCAGGCAATTTCCTGTGTTTACCACCTAATGCACACACATCTGTCACTGTGTGTTTTGCATCCGTGCTTGAGCATATTTTCTTTTCTTTTCTAACGCAGAGTGCCCACAAAGGAGTGATAAGCAACAACTTTTATGGGGAACAAATGTGCACGCTTGTGTGCGTACCTTGTCTAAACTGGAGCTGTGGGAGTGCGGGCCCAGGTTGAGGCTATCTCGGAGGAGGGCGCTGGCCCTGTCGCTGTGGCTCAAACTCAACTGGCAGTTCTCCGGCTTGGACAGCAGAGCCCGTACGGCTCGGAACGTGTTGAGACAAGCCTCGGGCAGGAGGCTCCTGACAGAGGTAGAGGATGCAGGTCAGTGGGCACGTGTGCGTACGACAGGACGCCGGAGGGGAGACGCCAAGCTTAGACTCACTCCACGTTCTGCAGCGTGCGGGGCAGGTTCTCCACAGTTGGGTACAGCCTCTCCGCAGCCATGTCGTCGCCTTGGAGCCAGTTGATGATCACCACGGTGACAGAGGACCACCACTTAGAGTGGGGGTCACAGCCTAGAGGATGGGATGAAAGCAGTCCCAGATTTGACACTTGGACATGGAAAGTAAACCTTCCAGATTTTCATATGATTAATGCAAGAGCTCCTCCTGCTAGTTATGAATGATAAAAGCCACCTTGCACAATCAAAATAAAGAGACTAAAATGAATCTACAAAGTCAAAGCCAATGCTCAGCTGACCCATTTCTGAGTGCAAAGCAAGACTCATAAATATTGAGATTGTTCCTTTTGCCTGTTATTAATGATAACCACCCAACCTTGCATAATAAGAAATAAATATACAACCTCAAAATAATCCATACAGTCAAAGCCCACCACATGGTTGCTCGTGTATGAACACATGCATGTGCAAAATAATGCTATCACTCTCCCCGATGGGTTATTAATTATTAAAAATAAATACAAAGACTCAAAATTTGTCAATGCCCACGGTGTGTTCACTATGTACAGGAATATACATGCTTGGTATAACTAATACCAATACTCCTCCCTCCAGTTATTAATAACAACTGCCACTTAGCATAATAAAACTGAACAGAAAGACTCAAATTAATCCACAAAGTGAAAGTCTACGGTTTGTTAGCTGATATTTGGAGACATACAGCGATGCAACATGCATGTTGTAATTATTCCGATCTTTTGTCCGGCAATGAAAATGACCACAATTGCATTCAAGAAATAAACTGAACACAGTTTAAATGGTGAGTGAAAGTGCACGAACATTAGAGTCCCTCAGTATGGAATCACAGGAGTGGCAAAATGAAAAGAAATACATGTATATATAGACAATAAATCATACAAACATATACAAATGTAGTCATACGGTGTTGTAATTCCAGGTTGTCTTTGCTTTTTCAATTTTGTCATTGCATTTTGTTTATTGTCTTTGTTTTTTCCATATTCTTTTCCACTTTGCATTTAACGGATGCCTGATGCTAACTGGTGAAAGCAATGTCGATACGTGGACCCCCAGCCGTGCTGTAGGCGGCTCCTTCTGCCAGGGTGACCAGTCCCATCGACCCCGTTAGCCGCATGAGGACTGATACCATTTTGATGAGTATGTTATGGGAGAAAAGTACTTCATTTCTAATTTAGACAGTGCTATCACACACAGAACTTTGACACCGAGCCAGTGCCAAGAAACGTCTGCCATTAAAATCCCAGCCATGCCTTCGCCATCCCACCCTCCCTCCTCTCTCAAGGTGATCACTGATTTGACAGCACTGAAGACAGATGAAGCAATCCAGCGGATGCCTCCCTTTTGGCGAGCCCCCGTCTTTTTTTTGTGTTCCGATGAGCGATCAGTAAGTACAAAGTGAATCGGTGGGAGGGTGGAAGTCAGCCCGATGAAAATCGGGCCCACTCAATCTTTGTAATGTCAAAAATCAACTTCAGCTTGCTGCTTCTATTAGGAATATTAAGAAAACCGCAACACTCGTAGTGAAGATTGAGAGCTGGGAAAGCCACAACAATTGCCCAAAGCAACGGCAACGTTTTCGGCTGTGACATTAGGAAAACACGTAGCTACTGATAATTATTATAAAGGCATTAAATAAATGCACCATTACTACATAGACTACACTTGTAGGTGCATCAGATGCGTACCAGTCACAGTGGCCATGTTGGAGCCAATAGCAAAGGATTGGGACGTGGCGCCAGCGGCATCGGATGCCCGAATCAGCAGCTGCAGATACTCCAGGGCATCAGCATACTCCCTGGGGGCAAAAATACAGATTTCATTTTTCAAATGCGTATACGTAGCCCATTGAATTTAGACACATTGTTCTATCATTTCTGAAAAAAATCTTGAATAAACGAGCCCATTTGGAAAAACAATGACAGATGGATTGAGATGATATATCTCTGGAGACATCCAAAGTACGGCCGGGGGCCTGTAGTGGGACATGATTTGTGTTTTTATTGGCCTTCAACACATTGTTAAAATAAAATGTTTTTTGTTTTTTTTACCCAGCAAAAAAATAGAGCGAAAAGCACAAAGGAAAACTGAAATGAAATGAAATGTTGACACTTATAAATAATAATAACAATAATAATCCTTAAAGTCGTGTCTTTAAATAAAAAAAAACTATACATAGTCTCTTACAAAATAAAAAAACATTTCAAAGTGCCCCCCTTGCATTCTTTTATTTTCAGTATGCGGCCAACTGTGGAAAAAGTTTGGACATCCTTGATCTAGGCACTCGGTGTCCATATACTGTATATGCCAACATAAAAAGCAAAGTAGAGTCTTCTTCTTTTCCTTTCGGCTTGTCCCGTTAGGGGTCGCCACAGCCAATCAATTGCCTCCATCTAACTCTGTCTTCTGTATCCTCTTCTCCTGCGCCAACTACCTTCATGTCCTCTTTCACTGCATCCATAAACCTCCTCTTCGGTCTTCCTCTATTTGCCATAAACTCCATTTTCAGAATTCAAATTTATTCTGATAGTGGCTAATCTTTGTCTAGTAAAAAAAGATGTGTGTGGACGTTTTATTCACCCCTCGCCCCGGCCAGAGCTTTTCTCCCCTTTGGGCTGGGCCACACAGTAAAGAGCCTTCTCCAGCAGGTGTTCTCTGAAGGCTTGCGTCACCTGAGCCAGAGGGTCAACTGCGGGGGCCACATTAAACCACCATTAACAACAAGAGTACATTTCCCAACACACACACACGTTACATGCATCCTCTTCTCACCTGTATTGCCTGCCTGGCTGTAGATGCTCTCTTTAGGGACGCTGCGAATGGCCCAATCACCGTCCACGAAGAAGCGGTGGCCCAGAGGATCACAGAGCCACTGCATGGCTGGCGGCACGCTGCCACTGGTTGACAGGCACTCCTGGCGTGCACTACTCAGGAATACCCGCTAAATAAAACAAAAGAAAAACAACATCTTGGGGTAGAGATTATGATATTAGTAGAAGTCATGTTTTGTCCACATGAAAATGTACAAAAGCAGAACAAATTGGGGGTTGTGATAAGGCTGCTGAATGCTGACACCTCGTGATGCTACCGTCGTCTTGTGGAGTTCATTAAAAATACAAAATGCATAATACAGACTTCACTTTGAGTATTTACCGTATGTCTTAAGTCACTGAAGGAAATGTCCAATTAGTTCCTTTTTTTTCTACTGGCATTAAAAATATTAGTTTATATTATAATTGGCACAATTGTTATTTCGTGGGGATAAGACAAGAAACTATCAGCTGGTGTTTTTGTTTTCAGTTCCATTCGTTCGCAAACAAAAGGGAAAAAAAATAAAACAGAAAAATAAAATAAAACCCACCCGCTTTCGCGCAGACATGCCTTTAAAAGCTGCAGCTACACAAAATGTGCCAAGCATCCAAGCAAAATAGTGCTGACATTCGCACAAGATAAACAAATAAAGGCTGACTGAAAGGGCACGTACGGAGGTGAAGTGCAGGATCCTTGGCATGCTGGCTTTGACTCTGAGCGCTGCAGAGACGTAAACCTCAGCCAGCGAGGCGACAGGCAGACAGGATCCAGCGCACTCTGCCAGGTTCACTGCGCTGAGAGCCATGTGCACGGCTGACAGGTGGCTACCGTTCAGCTTCCCTGCAAGCGACGGCACAAAACAGGAGAATCAATATTGCAACACGTTGAGAAACGTACCCTTAAAACTATTTAGACTGCGTCACATCAACAAAGCGCCCTGCACTCTGAAACAGACCCGTCATGTGTAGCTGGTGCAGACGGTGGTAAACCAGGGCGGCGTCCCGGCTGCTTTTACAAGCGTCCTCCTGCAGGGGGAGGTCGGCTCGCAGCCCTCCAGCCCTGGCTGCCAGCCAGCGGCCCACCCAGAGGCGCTGGAGGCAGAAGCGGAGGAGGGACCACAGCGCGGCACAGGCCAAATCCATCTGGGAGGTGGGTAAGGGACGACCCAGAGCTTGGAGGCAAGTCCAAAGGTTCTGACTGGCCTGGGCAAAATCCCCCTGTGAAGCAAATGACAAAAACAGATTAAAGGCCACCAAGACCGGGTCTTGAGGGGGGATTTTTTCTCATAGCCCTAATTTCATTCCTGGGATTTTTCACATTCTGTCTGTCATCTCTAACTGTAAATGATCAAATGTTCATTTATAAATCAAGACCAGACAAGATTTTTTATTTTTTTTTTGTACCATGAAAACAATATTAAAAATATATGACAATACTGTAAATGGCAATCTACAAATATAATTTCTATTATACTACACTCTTCTGCATTCTGTGTATGCAACCTGCCCTGTCTCCACCCACCGAAACAAAGACCGTATGACTGACAAAAGAGCTCATTCCATTCATGCCGTTGTTCTATGGAACAAACGTGCTAAAGTGCACATGGCAATGTATTGAGGCCCGCAAAATTATCCAGGTAATTTTCATTTATTGTTTGATTCATTAATTCATTTATCATCCCAGGTTGAGTGCCCTCAAAGGAGCAATCTTGCGATTAAAATCTAGTGATACCCCTAGTACGTACTCTGGCCAGGTCCAGGTCTGCCTGCTTGCGGTGCCTCCAGAACAAGACGGAAGATCCAGAATGGGGTCTGGTTACAGGCTCTCCGTACACCAGGAGTCGGATCAGAACTCCAGACACCAAGATGCCGTTCAGAAGCCACACCAGTATCGTTGGTAGCATCCAATCCATCCAGCCCCATGAGTCAGCTAGAAAGGAAGGACATTTTTGTGAATGAAGAAACAAATTGAGCACCATTTATGATATATTTGATGAAATTGCATAATGTGGATGGTATTTTCTAACATAGTGGCCTCTGCAGTAATTGACAGCATTCCCCTAATAAGGGCTGGAGTGTTGAATACATTTAAAAAATACCTCAAAAGGATGCCAAAGTGTCCAATTTTTTTTTTAACAAACAGTATTGAAACAGCACGTTATTGCTCTACAGTACTATACATCCTTCCTATGCAGTACTGCCGTTTATTACCGCTACCTAATACTCTCAGGTCCCTACATGACAAAATGTGTGATGCAGTCCTCCTGTGCATGCATACCCGCTATGTCCAAGCCCAGGACATTCCTGCCTGCATGGTGGGGTGCGCTGGCTGCACTACTAGCGGAGCTGCTGCCGGACGAGCAGAGCAGGGTAGCCAAGGGGTTGAGGGTAAGGAAGAGGAACGTGAAGGCACATAGTGCCATCCGGGAGCGGTCCAACATGCCACCGGCGCCGCTGCCTGACGACGACTGGTCCAACGCGCCCAAGTTCGGCTGGTGGAAGACAAGGCAAAGTGCAAAATGATTACAATTTCAGCGAGTAATAGAGCTCGTGTGTATAATGTGCAGGTGTGATTTATGGCTAAATCCTGAGGGGAGATTTAGATTAAAATCTTCCATTCTGCATAAGATTGATTTGAGTGTGTCGCAGGGATAAGCCGAAAGGAAAAGAAGAAGAAGAGAAGTACTTGTGCAAGATTACAAGATGCCGCAAGTTGGCACTGGCTCTTCAATTATGAAAGCTTGGAGTAGTTGATATATTTTATATGCAATATTTCACACACACATATGGGTATATATTAATTATTTTATTATGTAAAGTATTGTTTGTCATACACCGGGTACCTAACTGTAGTTATACAATTGTTTCTTTCTTTTTTCCTCATCTGTCATTGATAAACGCACTTTAATAAAGCGGTGACGCTGCTCATTTCCTGGGAAAGCAGTCGAGGCTCCTACAGGCGGCAAAAAAGGACACGCGTGCACAGTTTGCAATGTTTGGCTAGTAAGAAAAATGGCGGAAGGCATTTACAAAAGGATTCTGGGGAAATGTTGTTAAAAACGATCCACCTATAAAATGCAGAAAAAAACGTCTCTGTGAACGAGCTAATCTCTGTGTTGAACGCGTTGTTTGTTCCGCCAAACCTTCCTGTAATTTGTCAATAAAGGAAACTTCGTTAAGTTAGCAAACGTTAAATCTGAAAAAGTACATGCCCACATGTTTTTAGGCGCTATCTGCGAGAGCGAGTAGGTTGCACAATACTAAGGAATTGCAGGAGTGCCAAAATTAAAAAATAATACACGCGGAAATATATAGAGAATCAATGATACAAAAATATACAAAAATCTGCTTTTTCTGCATTGTCTTTGTTTTTCCATTTTGTTGTTTTCCTGTTTTGTCTTTGCCCTTTCCATTTGCTTTTTCTCATTGCATTTACCGGATGGCTCAAGCTAGCAAGTAAAAGCAAAGACAATGTGGGCGGGTCCTTCTGTCAGAGTGATTAACTCACCCAGCCTGTTAGCCGCTTCTCTCAGCAGCTTTGATATGGACTCCATCATGTAAGAAGTTCGTGCAAAGTATGTTCATGGTGGAGTGGTAGTAATGCTACTTCCTGTCCGTCAGCAGCTTCCGACCACCCGCGCTAGGAGTTACATTTAAACATAGCTACTACATAGTCTCACTGCAAGCAGGAATCATGGGGTCAGGTATTTGACTAGCCACCCTGGCAGAAGGACCCGCACTCTTGCTGTGTTGTTGTATTGTCATTGCTTTTACTCGGCAGCTTGAGCCACCCGGTAAATGCGATGGCAAAAATCAAATGGAAAAAACCAAAGACAAAACAGAAAGAGCAAAGACAAATTGGAAAATGAATATTATTGATCATCTTTTGATTTCCTTTTCATTTTGGCATGCCTGTGATTCCATACTCTACATATATGTCTCCGAACACGACATAGCAGCAGAGCAAAATGTGTTATTGTTTCTGTGGTTTTTCTGCTGTCTACGCTCCTTCTTTATTGCCTACGCTGCTTTTGAATTTGGGCAGATGATTAGACAATAATAAGCATCGTATTATAATATTATTCATAATCATCGTAATTCATTTCCTTTTCCCTTATTGGTGCTAATTTTGGTCACAAATATCGTTGATCATACTGTCACACCCCTAAGTGTAGCCTTGCTAATGAGATTACAAAGGGAGCTCACACAGTACCTTGGTATCTTCCCCCATTGGACTGTCGGGTTCGGAGTCACTGCCACAATGCGAGAAGGAAGTGGGAGAGCCCACGTCAGACGCAGGCGGGGTAGGCAGCTCCGTCTTCACATCCGCCGGTCCGTCCACCTCCATGGCGACGATGTCCTTGAGAGACTCTGCAGAAAAGAGGAGAGAGAACGAGAAGTTCAAGAGTCAATCACCGTGTTCTCAATGCTCAAACGGTCCCCTGATGGAGATGTTATTAGAAGAGCTTTCACTTGACGCTCATCATGAAAAGGTCATCTTCAGTAAATTGCAGTGAAGCTCAAAAAGAAGGAAAAGCACATACTGTTTTTCTGGGCTGCCATTTTCAGCGCCATGTTCTCTCGTTTGAGCTTCTGGTTGGATTGCTGCATGTAACGGATGTAGTCGATGGCTTTCCTCAGCACCGCAGACTTATTGAGCTGGGGCCCAGACGAAAAAGAACCAGCCATTAATCTTCTGAATTCGACTGTTTGAAGGCATTCTTCATGAATAAGGGACAGGGGAAACTACCACACATTTGCCTTAAAAAGACAAGGAAATAGCCTAAATTGAACCATGAATAAAACATGACTGTGCTATTTGAAGTATAACAGCATTGGATTGCTCCATCGCGTTCTTTTTCTCTTCAGTGTTAATTGTGGTCAAATTACCAAAGGATCAACATTTTATTCATTCATTTTCTATGCCGCTTATCCTCATTTGGGTCGCGGGGATGCTGGAGCCTATCCCAGCTGGACTTTGGCCAGGAGGCGGGGTACACCCTGGACTGGTCGCCAGTCAATTGCAGGGCACGTATAGACAAACAAACATTCACACTCTAATGGACAATTTAGAGTTGCCAATGAAGCTAACATGCATGTTTTTGGAATGTGGGAGGAAAGCGGAGTACCCGGAGAAAACCCACGCAGGCACACACGGGGAGAACATGCAAACTCCACACAGAGAAGCCCAACGGAGATTCCAACCCTGAACCTCCTGACTGCGAGGCCAACATGCTACCCATTCAGCCATTGTGCGGCCGGATTAACATTTTATATGACAGAAATATAAACCCAGTAGCTGCTCCTATGAATGCCTGAGGACATAAAAGACAAGCTGCCGGCTATTATACAACAATAACTCACCAAAGTGCATTATAGGGTGCCCCGTGCCACATTTTATAGCATAACACAAAGTTTGTGACGGGAATAAATTCACTGATCCATTTTGCATATTATGACGCCACCGGGGTCAGAATGTGTCAGATCCCTGTCCTCACGATACCGACTCATCAACAACTCATCAAAGACTTTGATCCACTTGTGATACACTTGAACACCACTGCTGCCTCCACTGCTATTACTGTATGGATCTGTCTATTATGCCTGCGAATATTGCCATTCATCCAGGTCACTGTATTCTCAGGTCATATCTATCTAGTGCATTTTCTGCCGAGGAGTCTCCCTTGGATACGACATCTTTTGTGTAACCTGTAGCCTGTGCATACGAGTTGTGCAATGTGGTGTAAACAAAGAATTGGAGTGTAAAGGTGACTATAGGGGTGTTATATCATGTGTATAGGGCTCTAATAATGGTTAAAAAAACATATTTAGAAAATCATAAACAGGTTTTCTATTCTCTAACAACAAAAATATTCCATTTGTTAATATTGAATCCTACTTTGCAAAAAATCACTTCTTGTGGTCAGGTCCGGTACCAAATAAGCGTGATAACACGCACGAGAGCATCAAAGCTGCCGGAATTCTGAAGCGGAGCATGAGCTTCTCCCTTGGGAAATGGACTGCATGGCAGTTTTCCAACATGACAACAAACCCCAAAACACAGCCTGGTGATACACTTTTTTTTGCCTTGCACATGTTAAGCTACAAGATAACCCACCTTGGCTTCAGTGCCCGCCACCAAATCTTTGAGCTCAATGATTTTGTCGTTGATCGACGAGCGGTAGCGCTTCTCGATGGCGTTGTGAGCAGTGCGCTTCTCTCCCTTCGCTGGGAGGACGCTGTTCTTGCCGTTGTTGATGATGCGGTTAATGGGCAGCTTCTCGGCATCCACCACAACGGGCACGGTGGTTAGAAAGGTGCCCCCGCCCACAAAAGCCTGAAGAAGAAGATACATTTCAAGATTTCATCATCGCATAAAGGGCTAGACGGTGACTATGTAATGCTTTACCTGCAGTGACGTACTCTGAACTGGCGTGGTAGTGGCCAGAGAGGTGGGGGAGGCCACTGTCGTGACGAGGGCAGGGGTGCAGGGGTCATGCTTCAGTGTGGTCAACAGCAGAGATTCAGCTTTGATAAACTGGGGTTGCAGTAACACCTGAGAAAAATGGCCACGTTACTCCTTGTGCACATACAGGATCTATTCAAGTGGACCCCATCCTCTTGTGCACTCACAGGTACTTGCTGTACATGAGGCGTGAGGGTCTGAGCCGGGAGGTTTCCCGACGTGGCCAACAAGGGAGCGGTGGCAGTCAACCCTTGCAGCTGAGTATGAATGGCCACCGGCTGAACATGAGGAGGGGAGGAGGACGAAGCGACAACGGGTTGGCTCACTTTGCCCGGGCTGGTTGCTGAAAGCAATAAAGGTAACAGAGAGCGGGAAGTTAATGGTTTTAAAGGTTTATAAACCACTAGGTGAGCCGCTATCTAATTATGAGGAAGCGATTTCAATGTGTCACCTGCTTGCTGTTGCTTTTTTTATCAGTGTTACTAGGGCATTAGGGCAATAGGGCACCAATTTAAAAAAAATTTCAACTTTGTAAATGTCTGATAGTACATTCATCTGTAAATATTAAAAATATGCATTCTTTCTTTCTTTTGCATTTTTTAATTTACATAATTTTACTTTAATACCCATATCCTGCACCTTTGCTGCTTATTGCACTTCTGGTTAGACCTAAACTGCATTTCGTTGCACTGTACTTGTGTAATGACAATAAAGTTCAATCTAATCTAATCTAATAACATTTTTTCAATAAGTGCACTGCTGCTTAATAGAATGGCCACACTAGTTGTTAGCAGACTTAATTCAGTTGCATCTCCAGGCAAGAGAACTTGAGCAACACCTAAGGAAGATTTAGGCCAAAAATGTGCAAAAAAACCCTAGTTTTGTTTTTGTTTTTTTATCCACTTGACGTTGTGGGGAATGTACAAAGGAGAATTACAGACACACTGAAAGGGAAAATGATACAGTGGGTATGTATGGTAATGTATTTTTATGAGGGAAAAATTTTTTAATTATGTGTAATAATTGTATTATATTTATTGATTTAACACATTTTTTAGTATTAAAACATATTATATTGGCGATTAAACATTAATTGAACAAGGTTCACAAAAGTACTGCTTTATTCCCGCAAAATTGTAATTCTTTTTTTTTGCTTATTTTTACAACTTTATTCTTGTATTTTTTCATATAATGTACATTTAGGGATTTATCTAAATACATTTTCTACAAAATTTACAACACATAATGACACAGAGTTTATATTTAATCATGTATACAGTATATACATTTTTTCTGGTTTTTTGCCCCCTCATAATATTTTGACTTTCATTCATTCATTTTTGATGCCACTTCTCTCACTAGGGTCGCAGGTGTGTGCTGGAGCCTATCCTATCTGACTTTGGGTGAAAGACGGGGTACACCATGTACATGTTGCAAGCCACTCTCATTGGAGACAATTTACAGTCTCCAACTATGCTAACATGCATATTTTTGCAATAATGAAATTATATGACTATTCACACAGTATATATGCTTTTAATATTAAAAAGGTACATTTTCATCAACTGAGCAGATATGATAAAGAAACGGCAAATGACAACAGTACGGTTATTTCATTAAAAGAAAAAATAATAATACAGTATGTAAAGACAAATTATCACATAGTACATGAGAATACATACCAATGTAGTTGTTGTGGACTCTGTTCAGAGTCTGGGTTTGAACTTGTGTTTGTGGGGGGTTTGGAGGTTGAGGCTGAGGCTGGGGTACAGGGGAGGTGTAAAGTTTGCCGTTTGTAGCACTGAACACAGGGTTTGGTAGTAGTGTTCCATGGACTGAAGCTCCCTGGAGAGGAGAAGACTGAGTCTGAATGGGTTGGGACGGCTCCACCTTTGGCTGTCTGGAACTCTGAGCTTGCGGTGGGGAGGAGAGTTGCTGCTGCTGCTGCTGCTGCCGTGAGATGGAGCTGGACACTTGAGCCAGAGGAGACTGCTGAAAAGTAACAGGCGGGAAGGTTTTGTCTGGCGTGGATGAGCTGCGTGTGATGGGAGGGCCCAGGAGTGCATCAAGATGGGGGCTGCTGCTTAAGATGGAGGAAGATGAAGGGGATGGACGTGTCGTTGTGGTGGGATGGGTGGTGGATGACGTGACGGACTGTGGAATACAGGAAAGGTCCAGACTGGTGGCAGGTGTGGTGTATGGAGGGTTATCAAAGAGTCCAAACTCCACTTCCTGGTTGTTAAGAAGCTGGAGCATGTCTGGAAAAAAACCAAAACAATAATAATATAGCAAATCCTGACAAAGAAAACACATCATTTGGTGTACTGTTTTGGTTTTGACATTACATCAGGGGTCGGGAACCTTTTGGGCTAAGAGAGCCATGAAAGTCACATAATTTCAAAAGTATTTCCGTGAGAGCCATATTCTATTTTTTAACAATGATTACAACTAAAAGTGTGCATTTTTAAGCAAGTAATGACTTTGATCATTAGTAATAAGTCTCATAATTGGATGGATTAAAGTGCTGAGAAGGTTTGATATTTTTAATTGTTATTTCTAACACTGTGATTCCTGTCATGTTTTACTTTAAAATCTCAGCAAAAAACATTATACATTATAAACCAAAAAGTACATATTTAATTGTAATATTAAGACTTTATTTTCCACAATATTTTTATTCACATTTTTCCCCAACCTTAATATTCCAAAACTTACAAATCCATATTGTTTTATTTGATTCTCATAATATAAAAACATTTAATAAAGTAAATATTCACTCACTTAATAAAATGACATTGTTCTTACTCATAACATTACAAGTTTATTCTCATTTTTTTCTCTTAATAATTTGACTTTCTACTCGTAAAATTACAGCAGGTTTTCAATTTCTGCTGGGTTTTTTTTTTCTTCCACTTTTTTGTATTTATGACGTTATTTCTGTAACAATATTTGTCAGCTACTATTTGACCACTTTTTTTGGTTGGATTACAACTTTTTTCTCCAAATATATTGACTTTTTTTTCGTAAAACAACTGCTGATTTTTCCATTTGAGCCGTTTCCCAGACGTTTTTTGTTAAATTGTATTTTTACAATGTGCTGCAGCCAAATACATCACTTGGACCGCACTTTGAACACCTCTGTTGTAAGGCAACATATGTTGCATATATTTGAAGAAAGAACTCAATTAAAAGAAATAAATGTTATGGTGTTAACGTTGGGGTGAGGAGCTCGGCCATCCGGGAGGAGCTCAGAGTAGAGCCGCTGCTCCTTCACATCGAGAGGAGCCAGTTGAGGTGGCTCGGGCATCTAGTCCGGATGCTTCCCGGGCGCCTCCCTGGTGGGGTGTTTCGGGCATGCCCCGTCGGGAGAAGGCCCCCGGGAAGACCTAGGACACGCTGGAGGGACTATGTCTCACAGCTGGCCTGGGAACGCCTTGGTGTCCTCCCGATGGAGCTGGAAGAGGTCGCCGGGGACCGGGAAGTCTGGACTTCCCTACTGAAGCTGCTGTCCCCGCGCCCCGGACCCGGATAAGCGGAGGAAAATGGATGGATGGATGGTGTTAACGTCTGAGAGCCATAAGTAGTCATCAAAAGAGCCACATCTGGCTTCAAAACCAAAGGTTCCCTACCCCTGCATTACAACATGCATAGTACTAAGAATAATTACACTGTTAAATAGGCAGGTCACAAGATCTCGCGAGATTAAACGTGACAAGATTTCTCGTTAGTAAATTAACCACATTGTAAATGAAAACAGGTCTTGTGACACACCTTCTATAAACCATGTTCATAATAAAGCAAAAACAATACAGTACTGCCTTACATAATAAAGCAATTCAGATAGCCTGACTGCAAAAGATTTGCATACTCGAATCAAATTGTGGGAAATGCTAAAAATGTGGCCTAATTACAGCTAATAAAACACAATTATTGCACATTATTTGTGTGATGAATTGCGCCGTGTAGCTGCTTGTAAAGCAATGTTTTGGATGAGGTGATCGCTCCTGACCAATCAGAGCGCGTCTGGCAGAAAACAGCAAAGGGAGGGCAACCTCACTGGAAGGGGTTACTTTCGGTCAAATGTGCGAGGCGCGATGACACCGTTCCCGTACGCAGTCGAGTTTTATTTTAAACTTTTATGCAACCCCAACAAGGGACATCGCTCAATAACAAAGAGTTCGAGTTTTGAAATAAGGTGGTGTACGCAATTTCTCTTTTTAATGACAGATATTCCAACGATTTTTTTTTTAAAACCACATCTATACATGGCGACGCAGTTAGCAATACATACACACAAAAATAGGACAAACGAGTAGCTTTTGTGGACATACATAGAAAGTTTAGGCAATCCCGGTTAAATGAGGCATCGCGAACCCAGCGAGGAGGAATGAACGACAGTAACCTCCGTCTGGGTGGGTGTCTAGCTAGCTAGCTAGCTAAAAAAAGCTAGCTAGCTAGCTAGCATTAAAACCACATCTAGCTAGCTAGCTAGCTGTGGGCGGGTCGACCACCTTAGCTTGATGTATAGTAATAGCTTACCCGTTCTTTAAACCCACTCCGGTTGTTTAAATGGTACAACTTACACGTGTTAGATGCAAAGGCGACACGTTTTACACCATTAAAAGCAGCATACTGTAGACCGCCTTCGAATGTAGCTATCCACCGGTGTAGTAACAGGGAACCAGCCCTGCTAGCCAAACGAGACCGATAACAAATTGATACGCAAGGGATTTGTAATATATACGATGTATCTAAATGACTACTACTAAACGGTATTAGCAGCGAGCGCCGGTATGACAGCAGTGCTCGTGTCGGAAAGCGTGCAGAGATTCAGCTTGTTGAATATATTCTTACCGTCAATGTCGCTTAGCAGCGCCGTGTCGATATCACTGGGGTCATTGAGCGACAGCGTTGGATCCAGGTTCTCCAGCGAAGGATCGTCAAACGTCAGGTTGTTCATCTCTCAGCTGTTGTGTCTGGTTGTCCTGTGCAGAATGCTGTACAAATATTCCGGTCGTAAGATTGTCATGTGACTACATTTGACAAAGCAGTCCAGAACGGGCTCGTGGGAAGTTTTTAGTGCCGATTTGTCTACTAACTCCTGTGTGCTGCCACCATGACGGTTCCGGGAAACTTGTCAAGCTAAACACTAAAGCCCATTCACTGCTAACATGCTTACGATGCTTGGTAGGAGCGCCCGCCTGGCTTGATAGTGACGGACTGGTCTTCCAACCAATCATAACATAAGCAGACGAATGACTTCCGCATACACCCACTCCCTCCTTGTTGTGATCGTCTCGTGACAGAATGTGACATTTAATAATATACATGATTGGGAAATCGTTTCACAAATGCCTTCTATGTGGGCTACATAATCTATATTGATTATCTAAATGCTTCATTTTATTAATATTAGTGTCAAATTATTAAAACGACAGTTTACAGAGGGACGCGCGGCCGAGTCGTGGGTTTGTCCCCCAACGGCCAATAGGAGGCACAAATGGAAATGGAAATAAACAAAGCTTGTTCGACTCGTAGCGGCGGCTCCTCCTGTAGAACCAGTAAAACCGACCAATGGCAAGCGAGGTAAGGCAGTGGGGTGATATGACGTCACAAATGTGAGTCTGGGATTACATCATGTGTTTCTTTGCATTGGAATACCTTAAGTAGTCACACATTGCTTAAGTGGAATTTAATTCAATTCAATTTAATTGCATATGTAAAAAATATTACTGTTATATGTAACATTGAGCATATGACGCATTTTTTCAGATGCATCACAGTGGTTGGATAAAATAAGGCTTTTGAGTAGCCTTATCTTATTAACCGTTGCTATTTAAAAGCTTGTGTTGTGAAACATACATTGAAAACTGGAACTGAGAAACAAAAATGGAACAAATGACATGCTATTGAAGACAAAGCTCCCTGTTTTTGCTTTTCTTGTGTTGTATTTCACAAAAATATTCAGTAAAATGTAAGTGACAAAAAAAACCCTAAGGTGCAGCTCTACTGAGGCATGCTGGAGAAATAGGTCACTGACCTAGAGTAACGCTGACAAGCGTTTTCAAAGCCTTGTAGTACATTTTCCATTGTCATGAAGAAATATGAGTGGCATGCTGTTTTTGTAACTATGCCAGCAATCCATTATGGAGTAAAAATAACCTGCAGGCTAAAACTATGCCATAGGTATGCTCCCGTAGAATAGGATCATTCATCCATTATGGCGTAAAAATAACCTGCAGGCTAAAATTATGCATTAGGTATGCTCTCGTAGAATAGGATAGTTTGGAAAATAAGCACAAAAAACGTTGTGAGGTAGAGGTCTTACATTGCTAGTGTTTTATTTGGGCAGTTATATATTGTACGCGCATTAAGTCACAGAGACCTGACAATCAGCAATGGCAGCAAACAGACACGTGACGCCCACAAACTGAAAACCAACATCGACAGTTTGTTATGTTCTGCAAATTCGGTGACTCCATGCGTCAACAAACACGTAATTGTTAAAATGTCCAGAAATACATTAAGACAAGTGCCATGTAGTTTTAGCATTTAGCCTGTATAGTAACATGATTGTTAATATTATACATTGCTCTCAAGTTCAATGAGTACAAAACAAAGTAAAAGCACAATGAAAATACATCTACTGAATCTGATTAGGTAGGCAGATTATTTTTCCATGTTTTGGTCTCAAGCTGCAAACATTAAAAACATGTATTTGAAGTGCAGAGCAAAAAAAACCAAACCAGAAAGAGTCAGAAGGGCAGGTATTAAGACAGGATTGACTTTTAGGACCCTCGGAATACCAAAGACATTCTTTATCGTTTGATCTGCTTTGTTTGGAATCAGTCATCATCATCATCATCATCACCACACACACGCACGCGCGCACGCACACAAAATAATGTCGGGTAACACATTTTCTTTCTCAAAAACAGGAGAACACATAATACGCACATCTCCCTTCTTCCAGGATATTACAATTAATTCTTAAATACAGAATGTCACATTTCTGTAATTTGAGGTATATAGATGACATAGTATAGCAAAGATCCAATAATAGCATATTGTTGTATATGTATTGTGTCTATGTTAATTTATTTGTTTCAAGCACATTTGACATTTCTTGTCATTTGTACTCTATTCTAGTCTAGTCTAGAATTTTAAAAAAGTTATGTGCAAAATTAAGTTATTCTAAAGAATATTTCCCTTTCCTTAGAAAAATAGTAAGCATCTTGTAAACACAAACAACCCTTTTTTATTTTGCTTCAAAGTGCACAGGAATCGAGACACTGCAAGTTATTAAGCTATATTTTTGAAGAATAGCCGTAAGTATTGTTGGGAATGACAACATTTTTGTTTGGGTTAGTTCTAGAGGTTAAATCTAGCTCTTCTCCCCAAATCTTAGAGTATTATATTCCCTTTGGTTATAGGTTTTCTGGCAAACGCGGCTGCTTATGTTTTGATGACTTCCTTCCCTCATCAAACTCCAAGCCAAGCCTATTAAAAGCATCACAATACATTGAAAACAATAATCCTGGAAATACATATGGGGGAAATAATGGAAATGCATGACCATAAGCATAAGCACAGCACTTGTGCATAGCACAGACTATTTATCCATTAAAACGATTAATGCATACATTAGTAATTAGCCCATGATATTGTCAGCGATGCTGCAGTTTACATCAACAAATCACGTCTCGCAAGTTAGGCCATCAATCTTTTGATGGAGCACAACAAATGAGATGTAAGGCATCACTACATCCCACATTAACAGATCAATACATCCACAAATGGTGTTACCTTATAACCTGCGGGCCTCTGTTTAGGTGATGAAATAGGACCGGAGGAACCATTTTTAGGAAGAGTGATTCAGGATGGGGTTCTTCTGATGACCCCTCCTAAGAGAGTGAATGAGATACTAGAGACGAGTTTACAAGGCAAAGAGGGCATCTTCCGTCCGTTCGGCCTTCTTCTGAGATCCAACAGGGGCGGGGGCAGGGTGAGCGGGGTTATCCCCGGGAGGTGATGTGTCTGCCACTTTTGCTCGCTCCTCCAGGAACTTGTCAAACTCTGAAAGAAACACGTAGGCATGCCACAATGAGGAACCATGCATGAATTATTCGACATTTGCAAATGAATAAATGACTTCATTTACCTTCACTGGTTACACCTTCATCTGCAGTATCACCTTTCTAGGAACAAAAAAAGGGATTGAGGACTTGGTAAAAATAAATTAAACTTCTGAATTTTCTCAAATGAAAACATTTTCAGTTCGTTCATTCTGACCCATTTGTGCAATGTGTTTCATGGTACAGTTAAATAATCACAATATACTGGTCTAAAAGGGAAACTGGAATAGGTCTTATATAATTCTGTTTATAGTAATATTATATTTTAAATTGTGAATACAAATAATTTCTGGAACAACATAATGAACTATTTTGAAAATAGAACAACAATGCATTGTACAACAGCACCGTGGCTGAGTGGGTAGCATGTTGGCCTCACAGGCAGGAGATCTGGGTTTGAATCTCCGTTGGGCATCTCTGTGTGGCGTTTGCATGTTCTCCCCGTGCGTGCGCGGGTTTTCTCCGGGTACTTCGGTTTCCTCCCGCATTCCAAAAACATGCATGTTAGGTTAATTGGCGACTCTAAATTGTCCATAGGTATGAATGTGAGTGTGAATGCTTGTACTGTATGTCTGCCCTGCGATTGACTGGCGACCAGTCCAGGGTGTACCCCGCCTCCTGCCCGAAATCAGCTGGGATAGGCTCCAACATAATTGCGATCCTAATGAGGATTAGCGGTATAGAAAATGGATGGATGGATGCATTGTACAAGTAAAGGTCCTCCTGCTAATAAATGCTTTATTTCAAACAAACACCTGGTACCCTCTGCAGTTGAGTAAATAAATGCACCCAGCCAGCATACCTAATGCATACAGTAGGCATGGCGTAGCAGATCAGACACTTTTTTCCCCACATATACTAATAAATAAATACTAATAAATAAATAAGTAATATTAACATTATTAAAAACAATACAAATTCCTATACAAGTACACACACATAAATATATACACTGTATATATACTGTACATACACAAACACATTTCAAATGTCATGACTTCACTCTATCATAGTTTGTAAATATATGTTTAGATATATTAATTAATAGGGTTGTCACGAGACAAGATCGGAATTGGAAAATGAGATTTGGACAATATCGGCATATCAGCAGAAAAGTAGGGTTGTATTGGTACACTAAAATGTAATTTAAATTTGGTTCGGTTCCGTTTCTTGAAGTGCTCGGTTCGGTTAATTTTCGGTACAAAAAGGCAGAAAAAAATGACTTAAAATGCTTTTATTTAAAAAAAAATGCAAACAATATAGAAATAATAATTATATATATAAATAACATTATATATAATAAATAATATATATTTTATTTATATTTATTTATATTGCATAAAGGGCTAGACGGTATAAATATTTATTTATATTTTATATCTTTTATTTATATATAATAAATAAAAGCGACTCATTTTGGTGATACTTCAAATAACTCAAACTCTGACTTTTTAAAAAAAGAAAAATAATAAAATAAACTGTTGCATTTAAAAATATGTATACAATTATAAATTAAGCTAAAACTGTAAACTTTAAACACTGAGCAGCAACAGCCTGAATATGACAAATGTAACTATTAAGTTTTTGGCCAAAAAACTCATCCACATTTTCTGCAGAAAGCACAGTGTTTAGTGGTTGCAGTGACAATAAACCCGCTGACTAGCAACAGAAGTAGTGAGCTGAAGCTATTGGTGTTTGCACTAAGCTGCTTTTCTTCCTTCTAACATTCACTGCCAGATGATACCATTTTTAGTGCGCTAACATGTTAGACCTGTTTCCTGAGCAAACCCGATCTCCGTGAAACAATGTCGACACACAACTTTGGATTTATCGGCTTGTCTTTCTCCATCCGTAGTTTTAACAGGGAAGCCAAAGTTTTCCCAAACAGGTGACCCTAGTGAGATGGGAGGGTGTTCCAGCTCATTGTCTCACTGGCATTTGCTATGATTGAGCTACTAACGTTTCTCCCCCTCAGTCAGTAGCGTCCGACACTTAGAGGCGTCCATGCGGAAACACATCCAGGAGTGTTATTCAGAATTTAGTTGAATTTAATGTGAAAAACCGAACCGAACATGCAAAACCGAAACGGTTCAATACATCCATGTATGTTCAATACATCACGTACAAAAGAGTCAATATCGGACATACATGTTTTTAAGTGCAACTATTATTAGTAAAAAGAAAAATATATGATATTACATCCATCCATTTTCTATCCCACTTATCCTCATTAAGGTCGTGGTGGTATGCTGGAGCTTATCCCAACTGACTTCGGGCGAGAGGCGGTATACACCCTGGACCGGTCGCATGTCCATCTTAGGGCAGACAAACAACCATTCACACTCACATTCACACTCTAATGGACAATTTAGAGTTGCCAATTAACCTAACATGCATATTTTTGGAATGTGGGAGGAAACCGCAATCCACGCACACTCGGGGAGAACATGCAAACTCCACACAGAGATGACCAGCGGAGATTTAAACCCACGTCTTCCAAATCTCCTTACTGTGTGGCCAGCATGCTAACCACTCGACCACCGTGCAGCCCAATAACATTACATATATGGTATAAAAATGTCTGAGCCTCTCTGCAGTTGAGCAAATAAACTACCCTCAGCTACTATTTGAGGAAGGAAATGCAGCATGGATGATGTAGCACCAGAAAAATAGTAAGAAACCCATTACAGGTTGTTGAAGAAGAATCTGTCAATGAAGAACTGAATCCACATGGACTATCTCTTAAGCCAGCTGACACAAATCCACGATGCAAAAGCTTCCGTGAGCTTTTAACCTTTAAAAGGTAGTAAAGCTGACACTTTATTAGGTACACCTACAATGTTATCTAATGAGGTCCAATGTATTTATATTTTGGTTACACTATTCAGCTACATAAAAAGGGACATAATATTAGAATCTCATCCTGAAGCGGTCTAATTTCAACCACAAAAATGCAATGAAATTGTCTGGCCACCATGACATTGTACACGTGTACCTAATATAGCGTCCGGTGAGTCAACCCTTACGTTCATCTGAGATGTCAGTCATTGGCGGAAATAAAGTGAGGTGAGTGAGAATAAAAAGGTTGCTGTGAAGTTAGATGAAAACAAAGTTTTGTGAGATGCATGAATGGATGGAAAAGAGAAAAAAAAGCAAGGGACAGAAGAAAACAAACCACAAAAAAAGACTTAAATCAAGGTAAATCAAGTCTCACCACGTCAGCACAGAGCCACTCCTCTATGTCATCCATGACAGAGGACTGCGATACAGGGATCTATGGAGCAAAGCCATGGACAAACCACGGAGCCCAGCCCACAAAAGCCACACATAACACATATCACATCATCACACAACCAAAGCAAATCATCACAACACACACACATACAAATAAAAAGAAGAGGACACAAATAAATCAAAAAACACCAAACACAAGAAGGTACCCAAAGAAGAGGAGTTCCCATATTGTTTGATTTGTTTGTTAGAACAGCTGCCTGCTAGGGTTAATTATTCCACATCATTAGGGAATTAGCATCACTTCAACCTGACTAAGCGATTGATTGGATGAGAAAAGCAGTGACGAGACACCTGAAGCACACAAACACAAGATTGTGATGGTTAAGTGACACAAGAATGTCGTGTGTGTGTGTGTGTGTGTGTGTGTGTGTGGCATAAAAGCTTTAATTTTCTATATCACCCTGAAAGATAAAACAGTGGAATCTCATTGTAAATAAGCAAAAAAGAAGAATATAAATTGTAAGTTGTTGAAATAAGTGCACCCATATTCCAGCATCACTTGTTATTAAAGTAAAGACAGTGCCTTTCTAGTGTTAATTGATGTTAAACAATCCCTATCCTCGTAGATGTGGTACTTGATTTAGTGCAGGGCTATTCAACTGGCGGCCCATGGGCCAAATCCAGCCATGAATGACATTAGAGCGACTAGTGAGTTTGGTTCAGTGAGTTTTGCAGCAGATTCCTAAAAACACCGAGCACTGCCATATAAAGCATGTTTAAAGTGTTTTTGTCGTAGGTGCTGAAAAGCTGCAGAGAGTTTCTGTCTTTTACTGTAGAGCATCTTAGACTGGTGGTTTTTGCAAGGAGTGCTTAAAAACGTCACATTTTTGACTAGCACGTTTGTAGTAAGTGGTTTATAAACATAAGATCACTTATATAGTTTGTTTATCTTTTACAGAACCCCACAAATGTGGGGGTTTTCTTGGTACTGTTTGCAGTATATCTTTCAAATCAGCAGAAAACTCTTATCACAATACAAATGATCTTTGGATGTTCTTGCAGAAGGTACTTAAAACATCAGAGAGCTGTTGTCATATAGGATCTGGGACTATCATTTTTGCAGTAGGTGCAAAAAATCAGAAGAGCACTCCTGTGATATAGAGGATCTTTTGAGTAGTGTTTTTCTAGTAGGTCCGTAAAAACAGCAACGCACTCTTTTCTTATACAGCACCTTTGACTGTGAAAATGCACGCCCCCAGAACACTGTAGTTGCATAACCCTGTTTTAGTGTCTTTATGAAGCAAGATGGATCAAGATGGACAGGTCAAGTAACATCCATTTAATCCATTAGGGGGGGGGGTAACTATAAGGGTATCAGTACTGTACTGTACAACTGTACAACACCCATGTCCATAAAGTGGCGGGCAATATAACTGCCTAAGAACCAATACTCTGCAGTCATTCTATTAAAAAAATACTTGCACTGTCAAGTAAAAAAATCTAAATCAACATTCTAGTGAACAACTAGTGAACAAAAAAGAAAAGTAGATAATGGTGTAACAACATATTACCCATCACTAAGGGCCAACTTCTGTTTACAGACACGAATGGGGGGGAAAAAAGCTAGTTTTGGGCTAAAAGTGAACAGCGGTGGATTAGATGAGGCCAAATGATGCAGGTGGTAATGGTGGTAGTGGTGGGGTGGGAGTAGGGGGAGGACACACTAAAGATGGAGTCCTCACCATTCCTTGGGTAATAAGCCAGCTGTCTATGGGCAGCTCCTGATCTGCTTGGTTATCATCCCCTTTTACCCTCAGCTGAATCAACAACAGAAATACACCTTAACTCAAAGAGAAGACGCAGGTATAGCACAGAAGTGACTCTTTAAGGAGGACAATGACAGAGAGGAGTGAAGGTTTGATTTGTCAAGATGGAAATGAGGAAAAAGAATGCGGGCGAACTAGAGCAACTTTATCATATTGCTATATTAAAAAGAAGACTGTGTGTGTCTGCATATGTGTTTGGTGGCTCATATTTCAAAACAAAACATGCACATGCAGCTACACCACATGGACAAAACTATTGGGACACCTGGCACTTAGGAGGTCAAAAAAACAACTCCCACTCTTTGTGGGAAGTCTTTCTAGATTTTCAAGTGTGTGTGAAGGTTCAGGCTCAACGTAGGGGTCTCACTACATACCTTGATTGATTACAATAATTGATTAAGAAGTGTGTCCCAAGATGTTTGTCCAGATAATGTGTGTTTAAACAGTGTCGCTGGTAATCAAAAATGTGCAGCAAGGTGGTGAATTAAAATGTAAAACCATTTTTCAACACAAACATCTTTTGAGTTTGCAGCATTTGTGAACATTTGAGTATTTCAGGCCGCAAACACAAGCAAGAAGGACTTCAATGTCTCGTGAAGGCTTGTGTAATACAGTGTGTGCCTAACCGGTGTGTTTTCCTAACCAGCACTGTCTAGTGAACTCACCCCTCCTGTGTTCTGCTGTCTGACATCCAGAGCTGAGGCCAGACTGCCCAGAGCCTGAGGATCCTCATACTTGACACTGTGCAGAACAACAAACACAGATAAGATGTTTGGTTTCTACATCAGTTGACATATTGCAGATTTGAGGCACAGCGACAATGTACTGTAAGAGAAACTACAGGCTGATGAGCCAATTTTACCGCATGGAGGTGAAGCTGGCTGTGTTTCAAATGCAATAGTAACAGTGTTGTTTTGTCGCAAGTAGATTACTGGGGTTACACACCTACTGGAAATGGCAATCACAACATTTTTCTGCTTCCTCTTTCTTTGTTCTCTCCATTTTAATTGTGAATTCCAACTACTCAAGTCAAAAAAGGTCCATCACTGCACACACACCATTTTGGTGTGTTTTGTGCAACATCCGAGTACTGACAGCGCATTTCTCAGAGCGAACGCACTTATGTACTCAATGTGCAGATTAAGACACAAACTCTATATTACTGACAAATCCAATTAACAGCACAAAAATGTAGACATACTTCTTTCGCTGCTCAGCCAGAGAGCTGCTCCTGGTCTGGGCAAACATGTCAAAGTCATCTTGTTTGTGGCTTGGGAGACTGGCAGGACCGACATCTGCAACAAGGTGGGAAAACAGCAGGATGTGGAACGAGGAAGGCGAGAGCAGGCGTGGAGTTAACAATAGGAAGTTCAACAAAATAACAAGGGAGTAAGTGCAGTAATTATAACTACATAATTATTAGGGATGCACATTTTTTTCAAGCTGATACTGATACTTTCCTGCTTTTCAAGACAGATACTGATAACTTTTTATATGTATTATTTTTACATTTGGATTTAACTGTAGTTTCTACATACCCAGAGGTAAGAACAAGTATAGTAGTATAGTAGTAAGTATAAGAAGGGGTGCAGAAGAACCTCACAAACATATTTCAACCATATTATAAACAACCATGATAATCACAATTTCAGCAACAACCAGAACAGTCACAGAGCAAAATGAGCAAAAATACAGGGAAAAAAATAATAAATAAAAAAAATAAAGAGGGCCCATGGGTCTACCCCGCCCCCCTCAACAGTGCCCCGTCCACCCCACCCCCAGTGCCCACACACCCCAGCCCCAGCACCTACACCAAACCCCGTCCACCCACTCACAGATGCCAACACGCACACACCCACACTTTCACATATGCACCTGGATGCGCCACCCCCCCAATGCAGCGAGCAGCACCACCGCGAGCTCCCACGAGACACGGGGCCACACCACCACGCACGCATGCACTCCTCCCAGCACTGCTGCCGACCGAGACCCGGAGCCAAAACAACCACTCCCCCCCACCGCCTGAGGGAGCGTCCAAGAAAACAGGGGTGTAATAGGACCCTCTAATCCCTGCCCCCCACCCAACTAAGAGCGTTATGAGGTGTAAGATGTGTGCGTGTAGGCAGTTAAAATTGAGGAGCCGAAACTGCATGACACCATGGGCAGAACCACTCCTCCGGCTGAGCACGGCTGAGTAGCTCTGCCCACCCTGTGACACTAGTCCCGCCACCCCAAAAATGAATGTGAGGTGTCTGTGAGTCTATGTATAGTGAATAAGTGTAATTAAAACTGGGGAGTTTGCGGCCCCCAGGGCATCACAGAAGGAGGTCATGTTGTGACCCCCCCCCGCCACACCCCCATGGAGCACGCGCACTCAACAAGATCCCATGGGCTTGTTTGCAGGGAGTGAGGGCGCCAGGGATAGTAAGACTAGGAGAGAAAAAAAATATATAATTTCCCTCCCAGAGGACGAGCCATCGGGCAGTAGGCACCCCAGTTTCCAGGGACCCACCGCGGGGCAGGGGCCGGCACGAGGCAAGGTCATCCATAGGCCCCAGACGCCCAGCGACCGCAGTCCGGGAGCAGCCCCACCCAGACGCCACACTCCAGCCAACAGGCGCGCCACTGCAGGAGACTCCGGCGGCCCGCACCCCCGAACCCCACCCTGCATCCGAGAGGAACCCTCTCGGATGCAACACATCTCACCACTCGGAGAGGCAGCAAACCTCCAGGCACAACCACACACACCAACCCCCACCACTGCCCCCAGTGCCCACACCCCTGCACCCAACACACGACACACAACATACAACATACAACATACACACAAACATGACTGATAAGGTTTGATGTGTGAAGTTTTGCAGAGCATTTGGCAAAATGTCTTCTTTAGAAACAGTGTGAAGTCCTACACGGTTGATGCCGTTTGTTTACAAGTGAGCTTAGGGCAGTGGTTCTCAATCATTTTTTGTCATGCACCCCCTATGGGACAGAAATGTCTTCATGCCCACCCCAGTTTGAAATAATTTTGAGAAACTGATAATATCCATTTATTTGTCTGTACTGTATAGACTGAACCTGAAACTGAAACCAGGAAAATGCAACAAAATGGGAAAGCTGTGAAGCGTACATGTGTATTCAAAAGTCAAACTGCATGGTGAGTACAATAAATGTGTACATGTTGGCAGGTCTGCACTAACTTTAAAAGTACTCCCAGTCTCACAGCCCCTGACACTTCACCCTCCCAGCTACTGAGGATTCTCAGAAGCTGTCAAATGTGTTACCGGATCCTTCATGCTTATAATGTGATCAATGTGGATGTAAAGGACAGTGAGACAAGGTACCATTATTTTTGTGATATCTGTGGTCATCACAAATCATTCATGTTCTTACCAAGGCCAGCCAATGCAGAGTTGAGAGATGCTGCAGCAGGGTGATGGGCTGGAGAGGCAGTGGTCCCTGCAGTGCTGTGAGGCGGCGAACTAGATGTGATTCTGGGTGTGACAACAGCAGGGGAGCCTGGACCCAGGTCTATCAGGTTGTCGTCTGTGGCCTCTGTCAGCATCTGGGACAAAACGTGGGGGGGGGCAAGGCAGTTTTTCAGAAAATTAGATAATGTGTGTATTGAGACAGTACTATATCAATGGGAGATCTACATTGTTGTGGTCAGGAATGTGTAGGACTGGATAAACAGATACGGAAAAAAGAAAGGAAAATTAGGAGGAACCTAACAAACTATGAATTCTCTTGGAACATGGCAGCAAAATGTATACTTGTCTCCATCACCTAGCCACAATATAAACAGAACACAAACCACACAGAATGCAATCAACAGAATGCACTCCCACTCCTCTGGCTCATGAAAAATGTACCCTCCAAAATAGCAGATTGTAGATGACAGCGCTCACCCCTTTGCTCTGAGCACCTCTTCCCGTCCTGAACCTCTCATACCTATGGCCACAACAAATGGTTGAAGAAGAAATTATAACAGCCAGCCACAGTTTTGACTACATGATGGGTTCGCTTGACCACACCTCTCGTAGCGAAGGAATATGTTGTTGAGGTCGTCATTGACGTGCAGCAGATCCTCCGTCACTTCCTCGTTAGACACACGGGAGATCAGTTCGACGACGCGCTGCTGCATAGCTCTGCATGTCCGGTGAAGCTCCTTAATGTGGGGAGATGAGTGACATTTAGAGGACCCTATTCATAATACTGGTATACACAATATTGGAAACAAAGAAGGAACTATCTCCCTCTGGGGCGCCTCGGGGTGCCTTGGGGCACTTTGGGGCGCTGATTTTGAATCTAAACTTTCAGTTCTGGTAAGACTCCCTCCCACTAAAAAGCTTGAAAATGCCATATAGCAGTTGTTCCCAAACTTTTTACAGTCACGTACGCCCTCAGACATTTGACCTGAAGGCATGTAACCCATGCTCCTGCACACTTAAAAAACATAAACCTTTTTATCTAAATTAAAGAAAATTAGGCAGGTGCATACATCTGGGCACCCTTGTTGTTTTATTTATTTGAAAACCTTTGGCACTGATTAATGGAACACCAAATTTGTTTGGTAAGCTCATTGACCCTTGACCTACATACATACACAGGTCATGCCAGTCGTGAGAAAGTGTATTTAGGTGGCCAAATGCAATTTGTTCTCCTCTTTGCATCTTCTACATGGGAACCTCAAAACAACTGAATGAGTTATGACCTAATGAAATGACCTAAATGACCTGAAAACAAAGATTGTTCAACATCATGATTTGGGGGAATGGTACAAAAAGCTAGCTCAAAGATTCCAGGGAGGCAGGGTACACCCTGGACTGATACATAAAATTATGTTGTAAGTAATTGCATTTCTTCCGCAGTGCTTAATTTATGCCATATCCATTTCTTAGTACCTGCTTTGGTCAATCGCGGGGCACATATAGACAAACAATCATTCACACTCACCTTCCTACCTGGACAATTTAGCTTAGCCAGTTAACCTAACATGCATGGTCACATTAATTTATGCATTTCAGCAAGCAACAGTAAAAAATAAGATCACAAGCCCCACAAAAATGTGACCCATTCCAACAAAGCCAATGGTTTGTTTGAATGTGCCTCAAATTAGCTAAAACCCATGGTTTTCATTCTTGTTTCTGCAACTTCATCCCATTCTGTGGCCGCACAGTGGCAGAGTGGTTAGCATGTTGGCCACACAGTCAGGAGTTTGAAAAGATCAGAGTTTAAATCTCTGTTGGGCATCTCTGTGTGGAGTTTGCATTTTCTCCCAATGCATACATGGATTTTGTCTAGGGTACTCCGGTTTCCTACCACATTCCAAAAACATGCTGTTAGATGTTAGGTTAATTTATGACTCTAAATTGTGAGTGTGCATGGTTTCTTGTCTATATGGCCCTTTGACTTGACTGGCAATCAGTCCAGTGTGAACCCCGCCTCTCGCCGAAAAGTCAGCTGGAATAGGGTGCAGCGTACACTCGCAGCCCCAGTGACGATAATAAGCATTGGAGATGGATGTATGTTGAGCAAAGTAACCAAAAGATCCAGTACGTTATGTAAATGCCACCTGAAGCAATTTTACTTGACTACAAAATACTGATTGACTGGGGGATTGAAATGTGTTAATAGTACACTACTCCCCCTAGTGGATGTGATACATACAACACCCCAACACATCCCATGCACATTTTATATAAGAAAAATGTAGCAAAAGCAATTTTATCACACCTGTAGCAGTTCCAGATCAGAGTGAGCCTCCTGGCCTGGCACCATTTCTGTGAGCATCTCTGACAAGACTTTAATGTTTCCTCTCACAATGTCTAGCTCGCTGCGTAACCTGGCAATCTACAAGCAAAGATGGTGACTTTAAAACAAAAATGGAACTTTGAAAAGAGTAAAAGTGGTGTCACTGGCCATCACCTGTTCAGGGGTTGCGGTGATGGGACCGTGTGGCGAGACATGAGTGGCAGGTGAGTTTGTGGCTGGTTTAGGAGATGTAAAAGCAGCAGTGGTGGTGGCTGCCGGGGCGAGGTACTTAATCATAGCTGGGTCCACTTCTGGGGTGCCCTGAGGGGATGAAAAAAAAAGATGCATACAATACATACAATACATGAATGCCTATTTGCAAACATCAATCTTTACCCGCTGTGGTGTGTGGATGGGAGATAATGCATCCAGGTCTGCCATGGGGAACTCAATGCCCTTCCTTTTCAGTTCTTCATAGATGTGGACCACCCCGGTAAGATCAGGGCTACTCCGGAATGCATCAGCCCAGGCCTGGCACACAAATATGATTTACAGAATAATATTGAATAAAAGCATATTGAGAAGCTAGCGCTGGTGTGTTGTCTTGTTAAAACAAGAGGCAATGGTGAGTTAAAAGTGTGAACAGTGTGAAGTTGCCTCAAAACAAAAAGACCACATAATTTGGGGGTATGGTTATAGAACAGTAGCCACTAATTTACAATGCCCCAACTTTTCCTATGGATGTACTGTACAGTGTAAACCATACAATTATTTTAATTCAAATCAACACTAAAATATCAAATAGGAAAATGTGTTTATAGTCACTGTTGATGGACCAAAACATATATTATTCTCTGAGTTAAAAAATTTTTTTTAATTGATTGACAGCAGAACAGTTATTTTTAGCAAATTACATTTTTGTGACTCACACCAAAATCATAATCATACATTTTTGGATCGGTCTTTGATATGTTGCATAACCTATTGGAAACTGTGATTTTTCAAAGTGTTCTGACCATTTTTTGTGGTGTTGTATGCACAAATGCTGAAAATCTTGCAATGTTAAAGAATCCTTGAAAAACAATTCCTGGATCCAGACGGAGATCCGGATCACTCCCACACCAATTAATTGTTTATAAATTGCTCATGAAATAAATAATGAACAAATTAGTTAATTATTGCTTAATTGGACACATCACTTCACACTTTTATTACTTAATAAACAGCTTCTTATTGTCTTATTGCCTTATAGTTTAGTTTTAACCCACAAGAACAGTCGTCCCACGTTTATTATAAATACTTGCTTTCAGACTCGTCCGCAATACGTGAATTTCCACGAAGTATGATTAAAAATGAATCAACACAATATTTTCGTAGTTACAGCATTTACTGTAAGACCCATATAAGTATGGGTTTTAACATTACTAGAGCCCTGTAGACACAAAATAACACCCCTATAGTCATTTTTATAAATACATAGTCACATTGCACAGGCTACAGCATCTCTGCAGGGACATAACAGACGGCGGTTGCTAGCATGGCAAGATAGTGAGATAACTAGTTAGCTTCTCCAATTTACTTATTCCAAACTTAAGAAAGTGTTTCAAACGAGGTGGGTGAGAAAGGGCAAAGAAGCCAAAAACACACAGAATGAGAGGCCATTTATTTGACTTGATCTCAGCGATGGCAAGTCGGCTCGGCTCTGCTGACTCTACAGTCCCGATGTGGTGTGAAATGTAATGTAATCTAAAGTCACGTCTCATAATATTTGGTGTCTAGTGACCTAAATACTACATATACTTTCTCTTTCAATATTTGTATACTTATAACAGGCCATAGTCAACCACAAAACATAGATCATTTACTAATTAGCTAATTATATTTGAAAAACGATGCCAGAGTGAAGTAGCGATATTCAATCCGCAATATAGCAAGGGATGACTGTACACTTGCAAATGCTACAATACCTGTATGAGCGACAGCACTTTGTCCTGCACGATGGTTGGAGGATTCGCCTTAGGCGAGATAATTTTGACCAAAACACCATCGATAAAATCTTTGTGGGCCACCTGAACGTGAAACCTGTGGCCGCAGTTCTTCACACACGTCTCCACAACCTGCAGAGCCAGAGAACATGGAAACACACGGATTGAAACTCAAATTCTGAATGAAATTCTAGCGACGTGTCTCACCGTTAGCGCCAACATGACTTCACGGTAATTCTTGTTGCCACTGAGTCGTTTCTTCAGTGCTCGCATGGCATCTTTTGGTCTGAAAGGAAGGGAAACACACACATTGACACACTGACAGATTCGGAGTATGTCAAAATAACAGATGAGCATTTGAGGTGTGTGACTGCTATGGAGTGAAGCAATCACACCATCTGGTTGTTTCTATTTTCTCCTTAGGCGACATCACCACTGTCCATGCATGAAGAGTCCAGCTTGGCTCTTTGCCTGTGATGGCACTGCTTAACAGACTTTTAATACGCTTTTAGGGACCCCGTTCATATGTGCTGCTGCTGCATGGATTTTTTTAAATTAATTATCACACATTGTCAATTTCGGTTGCAGAATCCGCCGAAGTTCATTGACAAACTGGCTGAATAAGTAGACGTGTGAGATGGAGGGCCATGTGTTAACTAAAACAATGTGTGCGTGTGTGCGTGTGTGTGTGTGTATGTAGGCATGAGGAATGTGCGAAGAAGGCAAACAGAAAAAAAAGCTACGGCAAATTATGGGAAAAAAAGGAGTGAGGCAGTGAGACAACTGACATTATTTTTTAAAAATTATGAAAATGGGTTCCATTATTTATGAACGCATACAAAGAATAGCATGAAATTGCAAAAGTAGACTAATACTTTGCAGTTAGGTTCTTAAAGACAAACTTTTATTGAACATTTTGTGTGAAGACCAAAATACAATACACACTATACAAATGTGCCAATATGTATAAAAATATAACCGTAAATCCTTATTTTTTTATGGTTAATTGGTTCCAGACCCACATGCTACAAGTGAACTTCCGCAAAGGATTCAATATCAGGTAATGGAAATTTTGGAATGTGGTAAGAAACCGGAGTATCCGGGGAGAACATAGAAACTCCACACAGAGATTCGAACGTGACTATATCAATTTAAAAAAAACAACGCAGGGCTTGAATACTTCATTTGTTTTATTTTACAATCATGAGAATATTATGTGTTCAATTAATATTAATTATAACAAACTTCGGGTTCTCAGTTTAAAAATTTTAGGTTTTAAGTTTACAAGAAATGTAGCTTAGTGCTCTGTTTCTTGTTTTTCTTTGGACGGTCTATTTATTTTATTTTTTCGTTGCATATGTCAAGTATGCGATCAATAGAAACATTTATCAACCATGCACGACCTTTATTAATAGTGTGGAAAATATCAGGGCCGTGTACGTAAACTCTTTCCTTTTCCACAAATAATGGGACTTTCTTTTGTTGTGCATTGAAATAACACATTATTTCCTCATAAAATAATTATACATAATATTTTAATGGTGTTAACATCATCAAGTTCAATATTTTTTAAATATCCATCTGTAATTACAGCAGTTCATTTTCAACGTAACTTCATCCCCATTTTGAGTCTTTGGGTCCTTAACCAGATTTTGCTAAGCTTATTCATTTATTCATTCATTTCTATACCGCTTATATTCATGTAAAATGTGGTATCAATTAAGGAAAATAATGCTCACTAAAAATGGAAATGCATTCCTTGGTATCCGACCACTTTTTATTTTTATTTTTATTTCCACTCTCGCTGTTGACAGCAGACGCTACTTGCTGCCACTTGCTGAAATTCCTCCTTCGTAATGCCACTGCAGTGCAATTCCAACACCATATATGTGTCTTTGATTACAAACAAACACGCCTCAAATCCATTCAGCCTTGAAATGGGACTTCTTCATTGTTGTTACCACTGGATGCATTCAGCGATACTCCGAACATCACAACACCCTCTTTATTATGTGTGTATATGTGGTCTAAATGAATAGAAAGTGGATATTCATATCACTCGTTTTGAAACTCTTAATGCGAAAGTACAATTCGCTGCATTTAAGTATGCTCAGAAATCCACAGAAAATAAACTCAAAACGTGAATTAAGTTACGTGGTGTCTATGAATACAATCCCTCGCTGCTCATAAAAACGTGGTTAAAGTGGGAATTCAAATGTTCTGCTACTGTTAAAGAAACTAGTGTTAGAGTAAGTATATTTTCAGAAATGTGTGCTATATTTTAGCGTGTTTTAGTGTTTAATTCATTTGAAGCTGTTAATACATACAAATATATAAAATCCTGTCCAGTCTTCTATATTTCTTCCAATAAAATACAGGAAAAATGCCCATATTGAAACATAGTTGTGAATGGTGATCAATCATGATTAATTATTTTAAAAACCATGACTAATCTGACTAAAATGTTTAATCATTTGACAGTACTAGTTATTATTGTGCCTGTTTTGAGAAAAATAGTTATAAAAATAATAAAAGCCTGTCGTTTGTGATCAAGTCTGATGCATGATACTCAGGACTCCTAGTGGCCAGTTGACTACACTTTATCAACATCTTGTATTGGCCTTAAATGGTATTTGTATTTAGTTAATTTCAAACTTTATTATGCTTGTAAATGCTTAATTTAGGTCACGTATACATTTGTTTAAATATGCTTTTTTTTTTTTTACTAACAATAGGCTGTCAACCACAAAACTGCGATCATTTATTAATTAATTCATTCATTTTTGAAAGGCCGCGATAGCATGAGGAAGCAATGTTTAAACCACGATGGAGCGATGAACGATTGTACTGTATGTCTACTAACAAACTAACCAGTTAATGAGATAGACCTTCCAGCTTCTGCAAACTATAACCACAATAATAAAACATATTGTTGAATGAATACATTTTAGACAGTGTTATCCCAACATAAGCATTAAAGATAGATATTATTATTCATACTATAGACATTGCAAAGTGCTGCTCTTCTGTTTGCTCCCTCCCCAGATGTGATCTGACTTATAACAAATATAGGTCTTGTCTTATACACACATAATAATAATTTGATTCGGTGTCACCTTTTGTAAACAAAAGGCTTTCTGTGCTTGGCTGTGTACTATTTGCATATGTCTGCCAGTAAAACAAAGAGAGCTCCTCAACAAACTGACGTGGGCAACTCAAGCAGAATTCCGAACCAATACCACATTTTTGTGAGCGATACCCACACACTGCTTTACAGCGATAAGGTGCTCAAGGGCTCACCCCTCGTCTGTCTCGTTTATGATGTCGCAGATTTCCATGTTGAGGGCCCAGTCATCATTCTGCAGGCCTCCGTCAGTGGCTCTCTCTGGAGGAAACAACAAAAGAAACATTGTTTACTGTAAGTGAATTCTTGGGTGAACCACGGCTCGCAGCACTCAAGCTGCCCCAGACCATGACACGACCATCACCATGCTTAACACAACACAAGACACATTATTATCTTTGAGATATACTGTAATATAAAAGCTTTTTGAAGCTTGTGAATGGTGTATGGACTATCGTCTCTACGCAACAAATCCAACTGTTGCTGAATAGAAGCCAACAGAACCCTAGACGTAAACCATCACATACAGCGAGAGCAAACAAGCAAGTCAGCACAGGGCAGTCGACTTTAATGTGCATAAGTGCAAGAAGAAAAGTGGTCTTAGATGATGGATTAGATGAGTTTGGACAAGAGGAAGCAATCCAAGCTAAGACGACGGGACGAGCCTGCCTACTCTACATACAAAACGAACATGAGCTGTTTCTTTATGTTAGGTTGTACTTGCTGTGGTAACCCATGTAATCTCCTAAAGTGGATTGTCAGCTAGAGCCACAGCATTGGGCCAAACAGGATATTTGTCTCCATGTGAGATGGACAGTCAGATGACCCACAGAATGCATTCACTAATAGTTAGTGTTATGTCCCACCACCAGTGCTGGGAAGAAGCTAGACCCCACCAGCGGAGTCAGATGATTACAAGGCTTAACAGTGGCAGGCAGTGCCATGCGGTGCCAACTCGGCTCACATTGTCGACTCCACATGAACATTTAGTAAGCATTACAACTCTTCTCTTTGCTTGCTGTCACCTCCAATTTGGCCTTATGTCAAGCATCTTTAGGCTGCCAAAACTCAGCATGCGCTTAAGAAGATTAAATAGCTAAAGTGGTCAACTTTCCCAATCTTGATTAAAATCGGCAAAAATAAACTGTATGCAAACAACAAACCCTAGAATGCATTCGGATTAACCTCTCACTATAATGTCACACACTACATCTGTTGAAATTGCTTTTATCTGTCATAGTTTTTTTTTTTTAAATATCAACTATGGATAAGCATAAAAATCTGATTGGTTTGAAAAATAAGTCACTGTGAAATACATTGATGATTATTTGCACTTGAAGCAAATGAGAGCAAATGGAGTGTATGACCTGCTGTACCCAGCAGAGGCACTGTGGAATCAGGCTGTACTAGTTTCTATGGAATCACGGGATTTCCAAAAATAAAAGGAAATACATGTGGAAACATACAGAGAATCAATAATAAAAAATTTACAAACGTAGTTACATTCTTTTTCGATTTTTGCTTTTTCTTTGTATTGTCATTTCCATTTTGTCATTGATTTTCCTTTTCTGTCTTTTTCTAATTACCTTTAGCGGGTGGCTCAAAATGGCGACAAAAAGCAAAGGCAAAAGGAGGCCCTGCCTACAGTCTCTAGTCCCATTTGGGCTGTTATCTGATTCGATATGGACTCCATTGTGTAAAACGTTTGCGCAAAGTACATGCGCGATGGAGGGTGATAGTGATGTTACTTCCTGTCCATGGTAAGAGCGACATACAGTAGCTACTACACAGCCACTGCAAGCAGGAATTGCGTTATCAGGTATGGACTAGGACTAGGACCAGTCCTTTTGCCTTTGCTTTTTGTCACCAGCTTGAGCCATCCGATAAATGAAATGAAAAAAAGCAAAGACAAAACAGGAAAATCAAAAACAAACTGGTAAAAACCATGACAATACAGAAAAATCTATGACAAAATGGAAAAATAATATGACTACATTTCTATCATTTATTATTATTATTTACTCTTGTGGTTCCATGAGCTTGAGGTCTGAAGAAGAATATGTCAACTATAGGAAGTGAGTGAGAAAATGAACACACACTGAGGTTATTACAGTATATTGGACACATCTCTTATGGTGATGAAGGGCAGCTTTGCAGCACAAAAAAAACATCTTGCATTGGATCTTATTAGCTGGTGCAAGACTGCATAACAATATGGTGGCATATGGATGAATATGGAGTTTAAGCTAACTTTTGACAACTATGATTCCCTTTCAATTAATCGTCATAAAAGGCACATGTGGCGATGTTGCGTGTCAACATTCAGTAATACTACTAGCTAATTAATTGACTTAGAAAGGAATAAAGTCAAGTCTTTAGTAGGAAAAATGTTAGCTAGAAGCTCATTCCTATGACATGACGTTTGCAGCAAGAATGCTAGCTACCATTCCTACTGTAGTTAGTCGTCACCAATATGCTCGCCCACGTATATATTTAATCGCGAACGTTACTGCGTAGCAAAGAAAATGCCTTGTAAAGCTGACGTACCTATGCATTGGCCCACTGGAGTACTGTACGGATTCCCCAATAAGAACTCCATCTTGACAACAAACAATCCGCTTGATGATGACAGGCGGAGGCCCACGGGATGTACACTTAAGCCCCGCCCTTAGAGCAATCCCATTGGAAAACACAAATCCCCAACTTCAATATGTATGGCTAAAAATTTTGTCAGTCATGTTCACTGCCCCAAGCTCTACGGGCAAATTTTAGCCACATAAATAAGAATTGCGATTTATTTTCAAATTGCTCTAGAGTTATATGCAATAAAAAAGACACTATAAATGCTACTGAAGGCCCCTTACGTTTGAATTTTGATACAGAACGCTAAGTTGACGTTGACCTTTTTATTTACGAGTGTACTTGAACGCACCCGGCCGGTTGCTAAGTGACAGCTTGTAAACAGGAGGAAGGGTGAGACGCTTTAGTTTACATTTTGAAAAAACAGTTAATTGCAAATTATTGTGACGTATTCCTGCAATATATTTCGTAATTTGCTTTGTTAGTAATATCTTGTGCTCACAGCATTAAATCAAATCATCAATTTGCATTTAAATAAACCTTTTTATGCTATTGTTTAGCTCATTGTAGTTAAGTAATGTTAAGAGGACTTTTTTGTGGCATGAGCTAGGTCTTCACTTTGATTATTCCAACTTTCTTTCCAAAAACAGATTCCGAAGAAAGTGCTTGACTATGTGTGCGAGCAAAGAAACCCCTAAAATTACCTGCTACCATGGGGTATCTAAACCCATTTATATAGACGAGGAGCTTCTGCAGGTGGCAGTTCTGGAGCAAGGTCTTCAAGAGCCAGCTCAACGTATTATCGAAGCAGAGGGAATCCACTTTAATGAGGCCCACAAGTTGAGTCTGGAATACAGAAGTGAGTACAAAACATACAATGTGGTTGATATGGACTTAAATAAGTCATAGTTATATTTTCTTTCCAAGACATCCAGAAGATCGACCACCTATGGGAGTTCACGTCGTTAACCAAGCTCAATTTGAACAACAACTTCATACAGAAGATGGAGGGATTGGACCATCTCGTCAATCTAAAATGGCTCAGTAAGATTTGCAATCAAATAATAGATAGACTTGCAAGTAATAACAATTCCGTTTTTTAGATCTGTCCTTTAACAACATTGAGAAAATTGAGGGTCTGGAGGGTCTTCAGAAGCTGGAAGTGCTAAACTTGTCAAATAACAGGATTTCTTGGATTGAAAACATGGACAGCCTCGTGGAGCTCACTATTTTATGCCTTGCAAACAACCTCCTCCAAGATGTGGACAATGTAATGTAACAGCCACGCTGCAAAACAACATATTTTGCAACTTTTTGCTAACCCAATATTTTTTTAAAGGTGGTTTATCTCAGGAAGTTCAAGAAACTATTTACTCTCAATATCTATGGAAATCCCATCCCTGAGGAGAACTCAGAGGATAAATACCTGCTTTACATTACTGCTTACATTCAACAACTGAAGTTCCTGAACAACACATTTCTCAATGAGGATATAGTAAGTATAACAAGTGCATACATTTAATAACTTTAGTTAAACATTTCATTGTATAAAAGTTTTGGATGTGCAGAGAAATAGGGCATTTTTTAAGTACAACCTTGACATTGAGAAGATGAACCAGGGGGAGTTACAGCGGCAGCAAGCTGCTGAGGAACAGCGAAGACAGGAAGCTGAGCTACAACTGCACGAGGTACGGTCAATCACTTAAAGGGCCCAAATGATTAGTGTTTGTGGATAAAGTGCTATCCTACACTTTATCCACTTTTCAAATATACAGTACCTGTACACTGTAAATTTGCACTTGTCCATCGTAATAGATCGTCTTCTTTTCCTTTCGGCTTATCCCTTCAGGGGTCACCACAGCAAATCAATTGTCTCCATCTAACCCTGTCTTCTACATATTCTTCTCTCGCACCAACTACCTTCATGTCCTCTTTCACTACATTCATAAACCTCCTCTTTGGTCTTCCTCTAGGCCTCCTGCCTGGCAGTTCAAAACTCAGCATCTTTCTACCAATATATTCACTATCTCTCCTCTAGACATGTCCGAACCGTCTCAGTCTGGCCTCTCTGACTTTATCTCCAAAACCTCTAACATGTGCTGTCCCTGTGATGTACTCATCCCTGATCCTGTCCATCCTGGTCACACCCAAAGAGAACCTCAGCATCTTCATCTCTGGTACCTCCAGCTCCGCCTGCTGTCTTTTCCTCAGCGGCACTGTCTCTAAACCAAACACCATCGCTGGTCTCACCACAGTTTTGTACACCTTTCCTTTCATTTCAGCTGAAACTCTTCTATCACACATCACACCCGACACTTTTCTCCACCCATTCCAGCCTGCCTGCACATGCTTCTTCACCTCTTTTCCACACTCTCCAGTACTTATGTCCAACGCAATGATTGTAAATTATTTTTATTATAAATCACGTATAGCATCTGTCCAACATAATAGATGTCATTTATGAATTATTCCCAACAACTGTGGTATGGGGTGGGCTCCTCTAGCTAGTGGCTTGGTCCATGTGGAAGGAGGAGAAAACCCGGAACTTTCAAACTGACCATTTGAGTGCTTCTTTACTGAAACGTAGAGCAAAAAGAGGAGGAGATGTTGTGTTTCTCCTAAAAAGTCTAGAGACGCTGTGCAAAAACAGCTTTGCGTACCTAAAGATTTTTGCATGGAATCCCATCTTCACCCACGTCTTCATGTTTGTTTCCATGCTGTATCATTTCAGGATGCCTTTGTGGAACAGATGAATGGATCTCATCTGTATAACAACATATTCCAAAATGATACAGAGGCAGACAAGCTACACTGCCTTCCGGGCGTTGATGAGCTGATTGAGGAATATCCTTTGTAGTCAGAAGTGAACATACAATGTCATATTTAAACAGTATTGTATTGCACATATTATTTCCCATACTGTTTTGGAGATTTCCTTGACTGGCCTATTTACATTCGAGAAGCGTATCGTGGAACTGTGCAACCAGTTATTTGATATCGGCTTGGCCGAGCACAAGCGACGAGAGGTTGACATAGACTTATTCTTCAGGCGACTTAAGATGGACGTGACTGAGAGCCAACGCAGAGCATCCAGACAGTTGGCTGATTTTGAGAAGCAACAGAAGGAAGTGAGATGCTACAGCATTAGGAACACCTGCACAATCATACAAAAAACTGTATCAAAATATTTATATTATAAAGATAATAATGCAGCTGCAATTGACTGTGTAAGTTAGAGTTTGTCATTATTACATTTTTAGATTCAGTCTAATAGCTCAGTGCATTGTCAGTCTAATAACCCCTCATAGGGGTCTTAAGGTCACACACTCACCTAGCACAATCAGAGTTGTGCTACAAGTACAAATGACTAATCTAAAACTACTGGAAAACACACAATACGTAGATGCATTCTTCTCATATACGCAAACTTTCATTTTCCACGCGCAAGCTTATGTTTCACTTACTGTATGTCACTATACATATGTTTTGTGTACTTTCATTTGGGGCAATTAACCTATATGAATTTATATTATATTTATTTAAATATTTTGTTGTCATTCAATAGTTATAAATATAATGTAATAAATATAATTTAAATGGTATGTACAGTATGTGCATATATAGTAAATGTAGAATATAATATACAATAATTACATTAATGAAGTAATATAGTCAACAAGATACCCTTATATTTACCTGATGTATAAAAAGGATATGCATGTTCATTCACAATACGTGTTAAACACAATATACAATAATTACATAATAAAGAAATAATAGTCTGCAACACGGTAGCCTAGTGGTTAGCATGTTGGTCTCACAGTCAGGAGATCCAGGTTTGTATCTCTATTTGGAGTTTGCATGTTCTCCACAGGGCTATACAAAATTCAGAATTTATTTGAGAATGACTCAATTCTTAAACTTGAATTGCCGTTGCAAACAGGAAGCAGACTTGCAAAACTTATTCAAATTGCAGGAAGTAGAATTGAAATCCCATGAAATACAAAGAAATTCATGATGCATAATTGAGGTGTCTGTAACAACGAAGGCCGAGTGGTTAGCACGATGGCCACGCAGTCGGGAGGTCTGGAAGACCCGGGGCCCAACCTCGTTTGGCATCGCAGTGTGAAGTTTGCATGTTCTCCCTGTGGGTGGGTTTTCTCTGGGTACTTCGGTTTCCTTTCACATTCCAAAAACATGCATGTTAGGTTAATTGGCAACTCTAAATTGTCCATTGGTATGAATGTTTGTTTGTCTTTATGTGTCCTGTGATTTGGTGGCAACCAGTCCAGGGTGCCACCCTCCTAACTGCCCAACATCAGCTGGGATTTGATTTCTAATTTTCTAATATATAATATTTTTCCTCTGTATACATGTAACCAGTACTCTTTTTCTTTTTCTACAGCATTAATAATATGTGGGAGTGCGTACAGTACGTAACAAAAAAATGGCCTACCACAAAATGCTGTAACCCAAAGCGGTGTAACACGTTTGCCTGTAGTGGATTTTAAGGTCATCCTGTGTAGTAAATATTCTGTTTTTCCAGAGAATAGAGGAACTGCAGAAGTTATCGGATGTAAAAGAAAGGAAGAGCAAAGTGGATGCCTGCCACAGTGAAATCAACCTTTTGTGTTATAACTTAATGACAGTGGAGTTTCAGCTGTATAGCCACATAGAGGTAAAGGTCATTTTGTTTTTGTTTTTTTAAAGTTTAAATTCTGGCGATAGTGTACTCAGATAGCTACTCCTTCCAGGAAAGCATCAGAAAGTTTGACAGCAACATCTCAGAGATGACGGCCAGCTTCAGTGAAACAGCTCAAGGGATATATCCTTTACATGTTTGCAGAGAGAGTAAACGTGTTGTGCGTGTCAAAAAGGAGTAATTTATGACTGTCTGATGTCTAAAGATTTGGGCTGTCAAAAATAATACGTTAATGGTGGTAACTAATTTATTTCATTATTTACTTGAATTTTTTTGTGTAATTAACGCATTCTCACCAGAGCAAGCACGCCTCCCTGTTATGACGGCAGACTGAAGCCCAGTGTAGCACAGTCACAGAGGCTGCCGCTCTTTAATAACTTATTCTGACACATCAGCAGCAGTACAATTACAACACCTTATTTGGATCTCCAGCTCACACACCTCTCTAGTCACCTCATCCTGGGAACGGCACGTCCTCATTCTCATTACAAGAACACGAGATGCATTCAGGGACACTCCAAACATCACAAAAACAGCTTTAAAATGGGTGTATTGTGTGTAACTAAATAGGGAGATAAAGAAAAACAAGAAATGTGTACAGTACAGGCAAGAAGATTAGACACACCTTCAATAGGCATTTTCTTTATTTTTATAAGTATTTACATTAGGGTTGCACGGTGGCTGAATGGGTAGCATGTTGGCCTCACAGTCAGGAGGTTCAGGGTTCGAATCTCCGTTGGGCATCTCTGTGTGGAGTTTGCATGTTCTCCCCATGCGTGCGTGTGAGTTTTCCCCGGTTATTCTGGTTTCCTCCCACATTCCAAAAACATGCATGTTAGGTTAATTGGTGACTCTAAATTGTCCATTAGAGTGTGAATGTGGGTTTGTCTCCCCTGCAATTGACTGGCGACCAGTCCAGGGTGTACCTCGTCTCCCGCCCGAGGTCAGCTGGAATAGGTTCCAGCATACCCGTGACCTTAATGAGGATAAGCGGTATAGAAAATGGATGGATGGACAATTTGCATTGTAGATTTGCACTGAAGGCATGAAGATTATGAATAAATACATGTTACTGTATAAGCTTAACAAAAAAGTGTGAAATAACTGTCTTATATTTAGATTCCTCAAAAGTAGCCACCTTTTGCTTTTTTGATAGCGCTGCAAACCAGTGGTGTTCTCTCAATGAGCTTCATTAAGTAGTCACCTGAAATACTTTTCACTTCACAGGTGTGCCTTGTCAGGGTTACTTAGATACAGTACCAATTTAATTTCTTGTCTTATTCATGGCTTTGGGACCATCGACTCTGCAGAAGTTAGGTTGAAACACAGCCAACAACTGTTAGAATGCATATTATGGAAGGAACCAATCAGCTAACTAAAGAAAAACGAGTGGCCATCATTACTTTAAGAAATGAAGGTCAGTCAGTCCAGAAAATACTTTGAATGTGTCTCCAAGTGAACGAGAGGGCCTGTACTGTATTCTTATCACGCACTTCATAACTCTTAATTCATTCATTCATTCAATCATTTCCTATACCGCTTATCCTCATTAGGGTCGCAGGAACTCTTAATTCAGATGCATATTTGCTACATTTAAGTATGCCAGAAAATACACTGAAAACAATTAAATTTACCTTACATTACGTGACGTCTTTGAATACAACCCCTCATTGCTCAATAACATGGTTTAAAGTGTGATTCAAATGTTCTACTATTAAAGAGACTAGTGTTAGACAAATAGATTTTTAGACTTGTGCAGTATCTTTCAGCTTAATTTACATATTCAGTTGATTACATACTAATATATATACTCCTGCCCTGTCCTTTCTCTTTCTGTTAATTGAATACAGTTAAAAAAAGTTGCAAATGGTGATTAATCATGATTAATTTAATGTAGAAGTTGTGATCATTTAGATTAAAAATTTTAATCATTTGACAGCCCTATTAGAAAGCAAAGGAAATTTGTCACTACTTTACCTGCCTTCATGCGTAGCTCATTTGGCAGACCTTTCCTTCACACTTCACACATTTGTCCAATGCCGAGACCTGGAGGACAGCCATCACAAGAATATACAACAGATCGCTAACACTACTCTCGAGATGGTGGCTAAGGGTGAATCTGAGGACGAGTTGCCGGACGACGTTCGAATGGTGGGTTGTATACTTTTCTGTACTGTGTTTTAAAATATGGGAGTAGTGTAAATGTTGATTTGATATTGATCTCTCTCAATTCCGCTGGAATTAAGTTGAATGTAAATATTGATTGGAGCAGTACACCAACTAAAACAGGGTTACCTTCTCTGTATTTGTCTTTATATGTAGCTGTTCTTGGATAAAAACACAGTTTCAGACACCCTAGCTGCCAGCCATGATAACCATCTGCAGACAATCAACGACAGAGAAACTCAGATGGTTACCCGTGCCGAAGCCTGGAAAGTGGCCCTCGTTAAAAGGGTAGGAATCTAAAACAACATAAAAATATAATCTGCAGATGCAGATCTCTCCTTTGACATAAATTTGCTTTTATGCAGATTGAAGACACGGAACTTAAACGCAACCGTATGCGCATCGCAGACATCCATAGATATGCAGACTATTTGAGGGGGCAGCTGGACAAGTTGCTGTAATGCAATCACTATGGGAATATGGAAAGGTTTTTTTGGTCGCTTTTACTTTATCTGTAAGGAAATTAGAACCTGTTTTTATGTGTTTTCTTTATATATTCCATAAAAACACAATATTCAAAAATCCCCCAGATTCACTTGTATTTAATCAAATAATTTACTCAAAAACAATGTGTCTTGCACATTAGTGGTCTTTAAGTTTTTTAAAGGAATATTTAAAATCAATATGAATGGGTTTTACTCATGTAAAACTGTACTTTATGAACTGCAGTTGAAGGCGACAATTCTCGAGGCGTTATGTTTACTACATATCCCATGATACCATGCAGCAGTACCCTTAGCACTACCCAATAAAATTTCAGATCGGCGTTCGACAAATCAGATTTCGGGAAGCTGAACTCTACATCCTGATTCCTGTTGAAGTCTCCAGTCAAAAAAAATTGTACAAACTTTAGTATCAGTGGGACTTTGTACTGCGGATAAACCCTCCTTCTGTCAGTAGCCTTTCTCCTGCTCCATATTTCATGACGGTAGCTGACGGTGACACGTTGCCGCTCGTCATGCCCGTCCGAACGGAGTGCTGCCTCTCCGACGCGGCCTACACATCCCCGGCCTCCCTTACTCCCCCTGCCCCAATTAACGGCCAGCAGCCTGGGGTGGCCACGTCGCTCCTCTACAGTGGCTCGCAGTTTCGGGGCTACCAGAAGAGCAAAGGGAATTCCTACGACGTGGATGTCGTTTTGCAGGTAAAATCGGTGTTCGCTTGACGTTTTGTCATCGCTACCATCTTAAAATGTAACTTTTTCAGACGTTTGCTAGTTAACTGTAGCATGTCGACAGTGGCTTGGTTTGCCATCACACTGACCTCGTTTTCTGTCAAACGAGGTTAGCGTAACAAGCATGCCATTAAATGCCGTGATTAATTAATTCAGTGTTTATCATTTACTTTTTCTGCACGTAACTATTTAAACATGTTATTTAGCCACCGACGTCGGATTTGTCCATTTGCAGACATTTACGCGCTAAAGTCTCATCACGTGCAAGAAGCAGTAGAGTTTTAGATCATGCATGCTATACTTCCTTAATATTGTTTATCTCTGTCAGCATGTGACTCCAGAGGACTCTTATTTGTGTGGCTATTTGAAGATCCGGGGCCTGACGGAGGTGAGTATGCAACTGGGTGAGATGAGTAGCTGTGCTGACCTTTTTATCTCTCCAAGACTCCTCTTCATAACCGGTTTCTTGACGCAAGCCAAGATGTGACACGGAAAAGGAGGCGACCTCTATTTTAAGTTCTTCTGTGAGACAAGAGTATATCCATTTCCTTATGTAACACTCAGGGGGCGAAGGTCGACGGGTTGCAGCCGAATGATCTGGAAGATGAGAAAAACATGCTGTCAGAACTGTTAACAAGGAGGACATAGCATGTTTACAAGGGAAAGTTCCATTCGTAGCCTTTACTAGTTCTTCTGTTTTATGTTGACAGGAGTATCCAACGCTCACAACATTCTTTGCTGGTGAAATTATAAGTCGGAAGAGACCTTTTTTAACAAGGAAGTGGGATGCAGATGAAGATGTGGACAGGAAGCACTGGGTACGTCCCTTGATCTCTTGTTACCTCCACTAAGGATATAATTTTTTTCTTCTTGACTCCACTTAATTGATCATCATTTTCTTAAAATTAGCATCAAAACTGGTGTGTGTGTGTGTGTGTGACAGGAAGAAAAACGTGGAAGCCCAGGGAGAGGTTTGGCGACGCCCTGTTGATGTGCATGCATAAAACTCTAAACCTGACTATTTCAGAACATTCCGAATATTTTCCGCTCTGTTCCAGATGGGTTCTGTAACACGTATGTGCTTATCTGTAACAGGGAGATAAAACATTCCCAAGACCTTTTACTTGGAACAAAAGGCGCCATGTCCTGTTAAATTCATCTCTAAAACACACACCGTTTTTGGTGTCACCCTTTCCGTCTCCTGGCTGAGATGCTTAGCCCCCTAGCCAAAGATTAGTTGAAACCAGATCAAACCAAAACACCAAACAGTTAATAGGAAGTTTCCTTCGTAGCGGGCTTATGAGAGGAACTCTGTTTCACTTTAAAGATCACCTGGACCTCTCTAGACTTCGGCTGGTGGGCTGACTGTTCTCTCCATTTCTGGCTGGCATTGCAACTATTTACTTCTTGTATATATTCAAATGTAAACCTTACTTGAGACTCTTAGCATTATTTCACCGCTGGTAAAACAAAAGAATCTGGGAGGACTTCGCCCTACTAAAAGGGCAGGTCCGAACAAAAATATCATCTTATATTTGTGTCAGTACGGTATTTGCATGCATGTACATTCACTAAAACAAAGGTTTTTTTATGTAAAACCTTTTGTAGGGCAAATTTCAGCCTTTTTATAAATTTGCCAAAAGCTTCAACTCAGACAACTTTGACTACGAGGCGCTGGAACACAGTGATTATGTCTTCATGAGATGGAAGGTGAGTTTTGAATGTTTTTTGGTGGCACTGAAATCTCCTTACAGTGAGCTCCTGTTTTCTTTTTTTCCTTGCACCCAAAGGAGCAATTCCTGGTTCCCGATCACACCATCAAGGACATCAGCGGCGCATCATTTGCAGGCTTTTACTACATCTGTTTCCAGAAGTCCACAGCCACTATTGAGGGTTACTACTACCACAGGAGCTCTGAATGGTCAGTAACCACATTAGAACACAGGAACAGAGGACAGATACATGTTCTTGAGTCATTGTTTGAGAAAATGGGAGAGGAAGCAGTAGACACTTTAGAACATGGATGGGTTTAAAAAGTTGTTTATACTTGTCATTGTCAGCTACGCGGGTGCCTTACTGTGGCAAACAGACTGGTTGTGCAACGGCCACATGTGCAATTACGAACTCCTGTAATTCGTTGTTCGTTGTTGTTCGTAATTAACTCGGAATGCCAGCTGATTGTTTTGAGAGGCGACAAAAACCCCAACAACAGTTATGCCTTTTGGCACCTGGGGGCCATCACATGAAAGCAGGATTCAGACATCCTGGATAAATGACTGACCAACCCAATACGAGACCATCCAGTTGCTTTATTTGCACATCACACTTACTCGCTCACAGCTTTAACAGCATGTATACTCTGATTTTCCCTTAAGCGCTAAGCCTTCTGGGTAATGTAGTACGCAACCAAAAGTTACCTTGGAGATTTATTCTGTCGGGCTACTGCTGCAGACCAGGCTAAGGTCCAGGATCTATTTATTATCATACCTTGTCCCAGTCAGCTGCCACCATAAACAAAGACTAATAGTTATTTCACTGCCCACTACACATTATTACATTCAACTACACTGTCATTTTAGTTTATGTTGCAATCATTAGATAGTTTAACACTTAGTCTCCCACATACTACAGCTATATTGTGGTTCAAACATCGCAGCCTCACTATATCGCAGGTTTAAAATTTTAAACTAATTTTAAATTAATCAATGGGGTTTAAACGTTTGGGGAAAAATGCATATTTAATCAAAGTGTACATATTCTTGGTCTAAATTAAGTATTTACAAGCATAAAAATGGTTAAATGAACTAACTGAACTAAATAATTAATAATAAATACATATGAATAAAATATTAATTCCAGATATTGATTAATTTATTATTAATAAAACCTACAATAAAGGCAGTTTTTGTAGGTTTTGTAGTTATTGTAGGTTTAAATTATGTCACACTGTTCTGGCCATAACCCACGATAAGCTAAAACTCAACTCGGAACATCCGATTCTTGTCCGGCTGGCACTAAGGTCCCCCAAGGAACATTAGCAGGAGTTTTATTTACGTCTTAAATGGCTTATTTACTCTTATTATAACAACTATATTGGGTAATAGGAGTGTAAAGCATTTTAAAGCCATCATTACAATACATTGATACAATAGCCGTTAAAGGAAATACGCTGTCTAGAAAAAAGTAAGAACTGCTTGTGTGTGAGTCTGTAATCTTATTTAGCAAAAAGCAGAAACAGAAGATAACGGATAGTGATTGGTTTAAGAGAGGAGAGGGACAGGAATATATATTAAACAGCAGCAAATGTGTTTGTTTCATGGAAGTGAAGCCTGAGGTCTCAAGTTCAACCTCTTAAAGTCCCATCACTCAAGTCTGATTTATGTTTATGCGTCATCTTGTGACAGCTCAAATAAAACAAAACTACAGGAAAGAAAACATATTGACTTTGTAACTTTGCCGGCTTAGGGGACCGCACTCCATTAACTTCCCACCACTCTGTTGTGTACATTTAGACAGTTTTCATGTTTACATTGTCTTATAATGGCCCCACACCCGACTCTTCCGATTTCCATTCCCACAGCAGCCTATTTAGGCAGTAAACTAGTGGGGCCTTACAATGTTGCCGGTGGGAAACTCACTTTTTTAATACGGTATTGAGTAAATACATGTTAAAACCGTGTGGACAATCAATAATCAGCTTGGCCATCACTATCAGTAACTCTCCTGTCATCACATACTGTAAGTATAATAGCTATGTCTGTGTCTTTTCAGGTACCAGTCACTCAACTTAAACCACATCCAAGAGCACAGTATGCCCATTTATGAATTTCGCTGAAGAAAAATGACAATCAAGCGGTTTTGTCAAGGAGGAGACGGCACATGTTGTCCTGGTCTTCAAAAGAAAAAGATAGAGAGCCACTATCTGTCCAGACTGGAACCCACTCGGCATCCCCACCGTTGCTCCTGTGGAGGACTCAGAGTAGAAGGCGAGTGGACAAGATGAAGAAACGTCTCTCGGTGGTTGAAGACGTCTACCTGAACTTTTTTTTTTAAATTTGTCTTTATTATGGATTGATTTTATTTTCATTATGTGTTCACTTTTTCTCACAGAATTAGACGCTTTGCCATTCATTTATGTGGAATTTTAAATCAAAATCATGTAGGTTGATGCCTGAGTGCGTCCTTGATGATTGATAACCTTTGTTTCCAGATTTCAGCAGATGCTCTTAAAATGGCTTCCTTATTTGCAAGCCTCATCTGTGTCATAACAAGCTAAATGATAAAGCATGTTGAAACAAGGAAGAAGGTTTTTTTTTATTTTATTGTAATTACTGCTAGTATCAAGAATCCCAGTATGCAACGTCACATTCCAGTTGTGTCAATGCTGTCTTTGTGCGGGGGTGTTGGCACACCCGTGATGAGTGTGCACAGAGCGTGCGTGTGTGTGACTAATGCTATTTTAATCATGAATAAGAAGGCTTACCAACTTAGACAGAAAAACATTCAAAGTTGAGTTAAAAGTCAAGTTAAAAGCTGCACCCAAACAAGGAACCTTTTTCCCATTTGGTGGTGGGAGGGGGGGGTCAATTTTAAACTAAGTATGGGGGGGAAAAATGTTTAAACTTCCTGATGCCCAAAGTGAAACTCATAATTTGTGTCATAATTGACAAGAAAGTGAACAATGCAAAACAATAAATGGCATTTAGTCAAAAATGTTGGATTACATCGTTTATTGTGTGTGAAGAAATACAAATACATTTGTGTTCCTCCACTTTTCAATTTAGCGCCCTGTCACGTGTACTGTGGTGACCGCTAGGTGTCGCAAACACATCAACGAACGCAAACTGGTTTAGAACCGGTCCGGAGCCCTAAGTGCGCCGTCCTCACATCACGTGACTCTATGCTGCTAGACAGCCAGCGAACCAATGCAGAAAACTCCATACTCAAGGCGTACTTTGCTTGCTGTAGCTAAGCTTTCTTTGCCGTACATGTATGTGTGTGGTAACTAATGACTAGCTATAAATGTACATTACATTAGCTTAACATAGGCAGCTAGCCAAACAGGGATACACGGCTAACAGCTACATCACACCATCAAATATTCTAACACATTCGAAGTCATTAACCAGGAACACTTGAAGTGATTTGTACACTTAAGATACTCACATCACGTTTCCCGCGGCTCAAACGTTTTAGAACAAACACGGCATGTTTTATGAGCTTTTTCAAACCTGCTTTCTGCCGTTGCTAGCTGGCGCTTCACAGAGCGGGGAAAAACGACAAAGATTGTCTAATAATGAAGAACCCTCACTCTTGCTGTCGCTGAAACGATTCTTTTTAGAGAAGATGTCTCACTTTTAACTTTTAAACCGTAGTGTTTTAACCAGTTTTACTATACATTGTTGACTAATTTATTACAAACTATGAAACTATTTACACATATTCAAATCGCATGAAATCACTGTCTTTGACCCCAAAGACACCCACAAACGCCACATATTTAAAACCTACTTGCGTGAGAGCCATATATTTTTTTAACATTGAAAACAACTAAATGTGTGCAATTTCAGAAAGTAATTAGTCTTTGAATGTATTCTTTTTTATAACATTGTTTTACCAAAGCTAATAAAATACTACAGTTAACTTCTGGTGCGGCCGCACGGTGGTCGAGTGGATAGCCCATTGGCCTCACAGGCAGGAGGTTCAGGGTTTGACTCTCCGTTGCGCATCTCTGTGTGGAGTTTGCATGTTCTCTCTGTGCGTGCGTGTGTGGGTTTTCTCCGGGTAGTCCGGTTTCCTCCCACATTCCAAAAACATGCATGTTTGCTTAATTAGCCGCTCTAAATTGTCCATAGGTATGAATGTGAGTGTGACTGGTTGTACGTCTTTGTCTATATGTGCCCTGCGACTGGCGACCAAGGACTGGCGCCCAAAGCCAGCTGGAATAGGCTCCAGCATACCCGCGACCCTATTGAGAATAAGCGGCGTAGAAAATGAATAAATGAATGAACGTCTGGTGCTGCATGGTTTTACACTTTATTTCCCTACCCCTGATTCATAACAAATGTAATTCCAGAAAGTAGTCATTTTGCGGTTTAATATAAGTTATTTATGAGTCACTTTTTCTTACTCGAAACTTATATTCTTTTATGTTGATGGTGAACATTGAATTTAGGTTATTAGCCTGAAGGTAATCAACAGAGTGACTAAGACCCTACCACAGGATTTGTCCACCCGGTTTATGGACAAATATTAAATACAATTTAAAAATATTAAATACAGTAAAAAACATTACATTAGAATTTATTTTTGACTGTGCTACCACTGAACTAGAAAAAGTAATCTTCTTTATCTTATTGCCGGTAATAATAAGTATTTGTGCCCTGCGATTGACTGGTGACCAGTCCAGCGTGTACACCGCCTTCCGCCCAAAATCAGCTGGGATAGGCTCCAGCATCCCCGCAACCCTAATGAGGATAAGTGGTAGAGAAAATGGATGGATAGTTGTATTTGTAATGCAAATCTCAAAGTGCTCCAGGAAAAAGAAAAATAAGATGCAAACACGTGGGTACAAATTGTTTGGGGTTTTCAATATTTCTGTGACTTTTTCATCTTTACCAGTAAAAACTTCCATTGCCAATTACTGCTCAATTTCAAGTACTTCCCTGAGTGCGCTTCCTGGTAAAAATTAAATAACCTTAACATTTTGTAACACTCAAAGAAGACATGAGCGTACGTGCCGCTGCTATGGTAATAGGTGGAAAAATGTTACGTCTCATCGATGAATCATTGAAGGACATAAAACAATATAGAAAAATAACTTCCTGATTACCCTTGAATCGCTTTCTTTCTTTTTGCCAAAGTGCTGTCAGAGAGGAATGACTCAAGCGTGAACTCCAGCATTAGCTAACATCGTACCGCTGCATTGTTTGCAAGCTTCCAATACATGTCTCTCCACACTCCACTGTCCAGAGTTACTTAATCTACATGATCATCCAAAACCTTATTTTTTTAAAACGCAACAGACCATCTTAACACTTAAAAATGTAGGTCCCAACCACTCGACAGTTGCAACCATCATCATGGATAAAGATAATTGAATGCTAATGAATGCCACCGGGGTCATGGATTCCGTGCACTGTCACAAGGAGATCTGGAAGATCAAAGAAGAGGAAGTTATCCTTCCAGACTAAACTGGGACAGTATTTTAAGAAAAGAGAAAAGCCTATTTTGTCTTTTATTACTATATTCTCGGTGCCCTTTATATGTTTTGTGCACAGTGTGAGTGACTTAAAATGGAATTCTGATCAAATTTAGGTCAAAGTTTCACAAAAGTTCCACTAAAACTCGACTTTAATTGCAGCCTAGGAACGGAATTTGTTCCCAGGCATAGCTCGGTTTAAGAGGGGACAGACGGACAACAGAAAAGGCTGAGCAATTAAAAATGCAACAGCATCAGCCTGCTGAACGTCACTCTACTTACATTCCACCATCCAGTTTTGTACATGTTGATACTATTTGTGTGGGCTCGGGTGACCTGGAGCCTATCCCGGCTAATTATATGGCAGACTCACAGAGAGTCTCAAAACAGCCAAGTAGCTTTCCTTTTGGACTGCCAAGGGTTATTTATAGCAGAATTTCTTATGCAAATTAACCTTATGCAATTCAATTACATAGAAATAAAATTACACATCTGACAACAAGGAAGATGTTCCGCGTTTCCTTCACAAATAATCAAGCGACAACAAAAGCCCTCCAAGCCTGGCTGGCTAGTCATGCTGAAAGGACACAATAGCTCATGAAAAATTGACAAGAGGAAGCTGAAGATGAATTTCAACACAATCCAAATCAACCCCAAGGGGGTAGAATAAAGTTTTGGTGTGGCCAACACAGAGGCCATCCCACACATTTGGAGCACTTCCGCAAGGAAGAGGCTTTCCCATTAACAATTTATTTTGTATTTTATTGCGTATTTTACTGTGAAATTAAACCCCAAAAAATAGTGCAAGAAGAAATGAAGGAATCCATAATTTTGTGCAGTTTCACCAACAAATATAATTGTGTAAAGTACTTTAATTATTTATAGTTAGTTGAGTTACTAGTTCATTGCAGTAAAGTCTGTCATCTGCTGCAAAATTTACTTTGCAAACTACGATTGTGTAAGAGGAAATGACAGGAAGACAAATAAATGTAAATTTTTTTCAAAATAAATGCCTTTTCATTAATTAGTATGTATGACATTTTCACGAATTGTCAAAAATAGGATATGGAACAAGATATTACATTCCTGGGGGTGATCCGCATCTCCGCCTGGATCCGGGAATGTTTTACAGTACTCTTTTTCGTTCCAAGATAGGGCAGCTTTCGGTGCATAGAACTCCACAAAAAAGTGTCACAGCATTTGTTCAAAACATCTATGCTACCATGCTAGGTTTTAGCATGTTAACATTAGCATAGTAGCATTTTTTGCTCTTCTCATAGGTAGACACCACTATCAAGCTATGTGTTAGCATGCTAACACTCGCACGTTAGCATTGTAAGCATGCTAACATTAGCGCAGTTGCATTTTAAGCCGTTTCTTTGTTATGCTAGTGTTAGAATTGCTAGCTCTCTACCATTAGTATTAGTGCTGAGTGCTCATATAAGTGTCTACCCATGAAAACGGGTAAAATTGCTACTATGTTAATACTAGCTATCATGCTAGGTGTTAGCATGCTAATGTGCACGAGTTTGACACCCCTGCGCTAGGTGTTAAAACGCTAATGTTAGCATGTTAGCATTCGTTAAGTCATTGTAATGCTTTCCATGGTATGATGTCATGGTGGAGGAATCTAAATATGTAGATAAAATGCACTAATATTTATGGTGTCAATCACGTCATGGGGGGAACTACGTCGCTCGGCGGAGGTCAGCGCTCTCCGAGTGCTTTTCTAGTTTATACTTTTTTTGTCACATGCACATCATTTCTAAAATATTAGAAAATTAACTTATATTTTGCAAAAAGAAAGCAAAAACATGCAATGTATGCACATATGTACGTGTTTGCTATTATTAGTATGTTTTTCCTCATGAGATCGTATGCATTTTGCTATTCTTACCGTGTGAATACCGATGCAGCCGTCCGGTAACACGACTTTCTTTTTGTTTGATTTTCCAAAGGGTGTGTTCACTTTTTCCGCTTCTTGTGCAGAAAGAAGAGCACAGCCTCAGTTTTTGAAAAACTGCGCCTGCATGTTTTCTTTTCAGGTAATAATTGCCGTATTTGTGACGTTGAGTGCCTGCTCACAACTTTTCCGTAAGCAACAAATGCAGTCCTACTGCCAACACGTCACGCAGCCACACCCGTGCAGGAGTATAAATCCAGCATACAGAGCATCTCCGCACCAGTGGAAGCTGACTGACTGGCTGGGTTCCTACAACATCGGACTAGGGTTTTTTTGGACTTGTGTTTACTATGCAGCCGCAGAAGTACCCCATCAGCATCCGTGTTCTCGGAGTGATGCAGAAGGACAAGAAAAAAGTAGGGATCGTGTGCATTTTCCACACATAACATTCTCAAACTGGGAGTTAAACGTGTGCACTGTTCCCTCCCTCAGATGTTCATGACCTCTGTGCTTTGGTCCGATGACAGTGACAGTGTGATTTACAGGACGGTGGAGGACTTCAAGAAAATGCATGTAAGTGTAAAAACACCTTCTTAACGTGTCAACGCACAGGGCGTTATTTGGAAAAAAAACCGTGTTTTCTTTTCCTTCACAGAAGCAGCTAAAGAGAACATTCCCACCCACCAAAAAAAATGAAAGAACTGTGCCCAAATTTCAAGGTATTCCACTCATCTCTTGTTCTACGTCATCTCTCGAGATGCTAACTTGTTTGTTTTTTTTGTTTTAAACTAGTGACAAAGAAGGCAAAAACGAGCCAGAGGAACGGATCAGACAAAGGCCTCAATTACCTGAAGCCCTTGCAGATATACTGCGATACACTGCTAGGGTCAAACCCACAGATCCACCAGTCGGTGCACTTGATCCAGTTCCTCCATCCCAAACATGAGGACTTGCAGTTGGACTACTCAGACAACAGGTATGCTTGCTTCAAATGACTGAATGAAGAGAATACTGAAACTGAAGGCCATGTAACAAAAAAGTGCTCACTGACTAATTCTCAAAGAAAGAAGTTTTTGTTTTTTTTATGATTGCGCAAGAACTAATTCAGGCGGAACATATTGTACTGTATGCACAGATTTATGTGGAAAGGACTATTTTAACTTATTTTTGTACTGGGGAAGGAAAACATCATGTGTTCAAAAATGCACTATTTGTGTTTTTTACTTATTTTTTGTATTGGCATTATTTAGTATGCAAAAAAACAGGACACATAGTAGATGAAGGTGTTGTGAAATGAGTTAAAGCACTGCGCTTGAAACTTCCGGCACGTTTTAAACACTGAACACCGTATTCAAGAAGCCAGGTGGTTGCACAACATTGCCTAACGCCTTCTGGAGCAGACTACTTACCTCAAGTCTGTGTCTCTTCTCCTCAGCATCATCATCATGGACCCTGAAGCAGACATTCCGCAGACCAAGTTCCATAACCCGGGTGGTGGCAACGTGACCCAGCCGTTTTCCACTGAGACATACAGGTGCGTGGCCCCCTTTGAGACCAAGGACACCAAGAACAAGCCGTTCAAGGTAGCGCTGGACGAGAAAGTGGACGTGCTCATCAAGGACAAAGCGGGTGAGTGCCTAGCTTTGGGGCAAGAACATAATCTCCGGGTACTGTGTCCAGTTCTGATGTCTTCTGTGCTTCAGGCTGGTGGCTTGTGGAGAATGAAGATAAGTGCTTGGCTTGGTTTCCTGCGCCATATTTGGAGAGGCTTGAAGATGAACCTGAAGACGACTGTATCGATGGACTTCCTGAAAGAGGTACACCCCCTTCTACGGACACCTTGCTCATTCACCTGTTCTTGTGGTTGGACTGTCTCTTTGAATGGATCTCACTGCGTTGCTTTGTCCTCATCAGGAGTGCTGTACGCTGTCACCAAGAGCTTCGAAGCCACCAAAGACGACGAAATCACAGTCATACCTGGTGCCGTGGTGGAGGTCCTGCAGAAGTCGGAAAATGGCTGGTGGCTCATCAGGTATGACTAACTTTCATCCGACAATGACTTGCTCCTTTACTGTTGTGGGAACATAATCATCTAGTCCTGGAAAGTGTACAAAGACTTTCCTCCGAGACTCTACTTTACACTTGACTTGTACGGTTTGGGAACATACTTGTATCTTTTTGATCCCAGTAAAGGTTACTTTGGACATGTGTAACTGATCCTAGGCGGTACATGTGGCTTGTACTTTTGAGGGGTAAAGGTGGACTCCCATCGTTCCTACCTGTAGGACACATACTTGGGGGCGTGCACTCAAAACGACCATCCCTGAAAACGTGACACTTTGACAGTTTGAAAACATACCTGGAATTTTTTTTTGGAAATAGTACATACAGATACCATTGGGTTGTATGTTTGGTCCTACGAGGTACAACAGCCACTAAATGGAGTGCTACCCTTTCCAAGTTTGGGAGCACATGATTACCTTTTTGGCCCTAGAAAAGGTAATTTCTCTAAAGTCAAATAATTAGCGGGTTAGAATTAGTGTAGGATTAGGGTTGGGGTTACAATGATTTGTCATTGGAGTGGTATCATCAAAGGAAGTTCATGTACCCTTGACTATTCCAACTTGGGAACATATGGAACATACGGCTACAGAAAACTCTTTCCTTAAGCGTCCAATAACTAGTTACCAGGTACGTTCATGTGAAATGTACCTTCAGGGACAGAAATTGACTCATTGTCTGTTTAGGAGTAAGAATGGATGGTCACAGGGGTGGCACCTTCAAAAGTACTGTACTTTGGTTCCTTTCACTCTTTTATAATTTGCAAAGATACCTAAACCTGGTTTGTCTCTAAGACGTACCTTGGAGACTGACGAGGTCCTCTACTGTTGTACCCTTTGGAGTACAATGGTCTCTAAAATGAGGTGTAGCCTCAATGCCCTTACATACTTTGGGAATATTTTATACTTTGGAAATATAAAGTGCCTGGCCCTTTTAGGTCCTGGAAAAGTCACAGTTCCCTCGGAATACAAGGATTACAGGGTAGAGAGCTTAGGGTAAGGGGTTATAATTGTAGCTTTAGGGTGTGGTATCCTCAAACATACTGTTTTTATACCTTTGACTCCTGATATTACATGTTGAGAACATACTTGTATCTCAGTGGTCATGGACAAGGTGCAATCTGCTCTCTTGGAGTCCAGTAATTAGTTCTGAGGTAAATGATACCTTGAGTACTATACCTGTTAAATATGCCTATTTCTACCCAGTCCTTCCAGAGTTTAACACCGCCTTTGGCTTTCCACAGATACAAAGCCAAGACCGGCTACATCCCCAGTATGTACCTGAAACCCCAAGGCTGCTCTACTGCTGCACATAAGTCAGGCCACCCGCATGAGTCCATCAGCCCTGTCCGCCTGTACCCCACCAGCCTGGCAGCGCAGTCGCAGCAGCTGAGCCGCTCTCAAGGGAACCTTTTCCAGCAGCCGCTCCCTGCCAGGTCCACCACACCCAGACCCACCCCACCCAGGCCCAGCCCACCCAAAACCCCCTCAGCAAAACCCACCTCACCCAGGCCCAGCCCACCCAAACCCACCTCACCCAACTATCTCCGACCAGAGAGCAAGAATTTGTCCAAATCTGCTGAGTTCCTGTACCGACCTCCACCAGCCATGCCACGTCGGCCCATTGCCAAGAAGGCCGCTACCCCTCCTCCTCCAGTAATACACATCTCTAAGCCCATCATCAAGGTGGAGAGCCACATGAGCCCGGAAGACAGCGAGGAGGAATTCACCAGCGACAGCGAATTTAGCAGCGATGACCTCAGCTCTTCCTCACCCGGCACGTCCATCAACCTGAGCATGAGCACCGACAACTACCACCTGCGTCACAGCCACACCCCTCCGCCTCCGTCGAGGTACAGCCTCAGCCCAGATAGCAGCTTAGAGGGCAGCCTGTCACCCAGTTTATCTGACTCAAACATCTCAAAGAGCAGCAACGCGGCACCCAGTGTGCCACCCAGGCCGGCCACAGAAGACATCCTCACCCGTTGCACCACTGTCACACGCAAGAACGCAAAGCGGGCTCTGAGCCCAACAGCCGCTCCCATACAGAGTCGGTAGACTGTGGATGTTAATCATGACCACTAAGCCATATACTATACTAAATACTTTGTAGCTAATTATTATTATCGGAAAGATGTATCACTTTCCAGTCTCTTTTCACTGTATTTTCCATATTGGAAAACCTGTTAGGCCTTATGTGCATTTGGTCAACTGGTAAAGGAGCTCCTTTGTAAGTGTACCATAAGAGTGTGTGTAAAGAAATACCTCGATACTCAAATACCAATAAAAGTATGATGGAAAACTGGGCAGTGAACAATACTTGTCTCAAATCATGTCTCTGGTTCAACCACATTTCCTCATTCCAGTACACAATGATGAAACTTACAGTACTTGTAAGTGGCTGAAGACACTGAACCCAGCAGATGGTTGTAAGCCACAATTCCAAAGGGCATCCACTAAATTGTTTGATACCATTTTCCAGTATCGTGTGCACCAGTGGTTCTCAACTGGTTTGGCTGCATGATCCCAACATCACCCCTCATTGGCATGCTCTTCTTCCGTTATCTGCAGCTCTATGTTGGACGAACAACATGTTGAGTTTCCACTCGATGTTCTTCCTCTTCCACTCAGGCTTGATAAAGTTGCCCAGAAACATGGCATCCACCTCCCAGAAGCATAGGAAGCGAATAGTGCAGACAAGACCGTGTGGTGCATTCACTGACATTGGGTAATTACTAGGGATGCGCCAATTAATTGGCAACGATTTCTGTGAAAAAACTTAATGGGCATACACTACCAGTCAAACGCTCAAGGACATGAGGAAGTGTGTCCAAACTTTTGACTGGTAGTGTATTCCAACACCAGGTGCACGGAGGTCAGCTAAAGTGTGTGAGCCACTACGCAGATGTTTACATTATTAGTATTTAGGGCTGGAACTAACAATTAATTTCTTAATTGATTAATCTGAAGCTTGTTTTGACTAATACAATTTTGAATGGGCTGCAAAATATCCATCACTGTTTTCCAAAGTCAAAAGTAATGTTTGCCAATATCGTGTTTTTCCTAAAACATGACGATAAAAGGTTGCTTTCATGGATAACTAAAGAAATTAATCATCAATTATTAATTCATCAATTATTAATTTTTGCAGCTATAGTATTATTACTGGTATTATCCTCTTCCTTGACGTTGTTTTGGGAAGCTCTTTGCCAGATTTTACATCAGCTGCATGGACGTCAGCTACAGTATGTGAACCACTGTGCTTCCAGTTGTTATTTCGGTCTTCACTATGTGTTATGAAACAGCCCTTTCTATGAAACATTGTAAAAGTATGCAGTTACTTGTCTCATAGATTTGGTAACATGCTGCTCACGGAAGTGATGTATGTTAATGGCGCTGAAAGGATGACGTAACTGACCTTGAGTGGTTTGTTCATGGCTGCCCAGAATACTTAGTAAAATATCCCCTAAGGCTTCATGCTGATGTCGTGCTTGACTCCCACATGCAACGGGAACACCGCCGCCTAACATTTTCTCATTCGATAATGAAAAGGAATCTCACTCAGTTTTGAAAGTGAATTGGGGACTCTAAATTGTCCAAGGGTACGAATGTGAGTGTGAATTGTTGTTCATATGGACCCTGCGACTGGCTGGCGACCGGTCCAGGGTGGACCCTACCTCTCGCCTGAAGTCAGCTGTTATAGATTCTAACATACTTGTGCGACCCAAATTGGTTTACTGCAGCTTTCAGCCACAGTGGAAGCAATCAATACAAGTGATTGAAGCGGTTATCGCTAGATGACCATTTAAAGTGCTGGTGCTACAGATGAAGACAACTTGAAAGACACCAAATTGCTTTTTTATTAAAATACATGTTTGTTTTTAATTAAAAATCACCAAGAACACATGCTTATTTCGTAATATGGCAAAAGAAAACCAAAGTCTATCATAACTGCGTTGGAGCCGGTTGATCCGGCTGAACAAAACATTCTTTATCTGATGTGGTGCGACAGTTTAGTGCTTGCATGTTTGTGTCTATCAATCTTCTTGCTCTCTGCACAATTCATGCGTTGGAGGAAAAAGCAAAGACATTCCACACGTGAACGGCCTGGGAAAACAAGAGAAGATGTATATGGTGTCGGTCAGCTTGTGAGGGAGGAAGCTGCGACACACTTCGCAGCTTTCACTGTCACTTCATGTGTCTCGTCTCCATCCTCCTCAGAACTCTCCTCGCTGCTCCCAGCGGGGTGGCTCCCATTTGCAGTGGCTTTCTTGGTGGCGCTCACTTCCTCGTCGTCATTCTCTCCATTCTTTCCCCCATTCTCATCAAAGGGACAATTTGGATCATCGTCGTTTCCGCTATCGTCTGCGTCTTTGTCTTGATTGCTGTTCTTTCTTGGCCCGTTGTCGATCATAAACACAGGCTCAGAGCCCAGTAGAGATGTGTCCATCTCTTCATTTTGCTCCATGCTGGAGAGAATGAGAAAAACAAACTCTTGGGTTTTTGTTTAAAAAAAAAAATTGCGTTAATATCAAAAATATGATTATTGCACTTACAAAATGTTTTGTGTCTATTATATTAATTAATTATGCACTTTACAAACTTGGATTTTCTGAAGCTGTGGTGGTGGGCTGCATGGGACTGCTGCCGCTGTGTCGTGCCACTGCTGCATTTGCAATTTTTTAATGACTTATTTATTGACATATTTAATGTTTTTCACAAACCACTGAGAACATTGCTAAACTGTTAATTTAAAGGCAAAGTTGATGAGAGCACTTTAAGTGAAAGTCTAAAATGACCTATTTATGTGTAATTACAGTCTTCTTCTTTTCCGTTCGGCTTATCCCTTCAGGGGTCGCCACAGCGAATCAATTGCCTAATTGGGGAGTCCATCTTACTCTGTCTTCTGTATCCTCTTCTCTCTACCTTCATGTCCTATTTCACTATATCCATAAACCTCCTCTTTGGTCTTCCTCTAGGCCTCCTGCCTGGCAATTCAAAACTCAGCATCCTTCTACCAATATATTCACTATCTCTCCTCTGGACATGTCCGAACCATCTCAGTCTGGCCTCTCTGACTTTATCTCCAAAACCTCTAACATGTGCTGTCCCTCTGATGTGCTCATTCCTGATCCTGTCCATCCTGGTCACACCCAAAGAGAACCTCAGCATCTTCATCTCTGCTACCTCCAGCTCTGCCTCCTGTCTTTTCCTCAGAGGCACTGTCTCTAAACCAAACAACATCGCTGGTCTTACCACAGTTTTGTACACCTTTCCTTTCATTTTAGCTGAAACTCTTCTATCACACATCACACCAGACACTTTTCTCCACCCATTCCAGCCTGCCTGCACACGCTTTTTCACCTCTTTTCCACACTCTCCATTGCTCTGGACTGTTGACCCTAAGTACTTAAAATCCTCCACTTTCTTTATCTCTTCTCCCTGTAACCTCACTCTTCCACTTGGGTCCCTCTCATTTACACACATGTACTCCGTCTTGCTGCGGCTGACCTTCATTCCTCTCCTTTCCAGGGCAAACCTCCACCCCTCAAGCTTCTCCTCCACCTGTTCCCTGCTCTCACTACATATCACAATGTCATCTGCAAACATCATAGTCCATGGAGATTCCTGTCTAACCTCGTCCGTCAGCCTGTCCATCACCATAGCAAACAAGAAGGGGCTCAGAGCTGATCCCTGATCCCACCTTCAGAGACATGATGTTGACATCAGTCCCACCTTCACTCGGAACTCCTCTGTCACACCTGCAGCACACCTCACTACTGTCTTTGGTGAACTACTCAACATCAGCTGGAGAGCTTCTGCTACCTACCTTATAGGCTACCTGTTGGAGAGCCCTGAGTTAGCGTCACTGTTTAGAGTTGGAGCAACAATAACAAGAGAGCAAGATTGTGAAGTGACACTTTGCAAAAGTAAGTTGTGATTATGACAGATGATTGATGTATCCCATGAATGTAATAGCCACCTAGATCATAAGCATCTACTGGACTGGCCAGCCAGGTAACTGTGTGTAACAAAAATGCCAGAGAGTGGAATGAGATTGAAACGTGAGTGATCACATAAACTGTCATAGATAATCTTAGCATGTGACAAGCTGCCGTCAATTGACTACACTTTTTATGGGCTACTGCTCATTCTCACGATAAGAGTCAACCCAAGACATGCGGCCTTATCTGGTTTCATATGCGCAAATGCCAGCAAGGCAGACAATCAATCAATCTATCTATATTTCAGACTCCAGTGGGTCCATGTAAAAACAAAACAAACACAAAAAAGAAAACAAAACAATAATAAAGGTCTATTGTCCACATAAGCAGATCCTCCAGTGCTGCCATAGTTCAGAAGTAAACCTGACATTGCTCTGCTTAGGGGTTATTAAAACATTTATAATTTCATTTTGTGAGTCCTCAAGACGCTTCAGAAATTTATACACGTTTCTAATCACAGCTTTCAGAGTCAGGACATTATTTAGCACAAACAGCATACTGGGACTTGTCCATCGAGGGACACTCATCAGGATTCGAGGTGGTTCATTATATGCAACCTGCAACTTCTTAAGTGTAGTTTTACTGTACCTGCACCGCAAGTGGGCAGTGTAGAGTGGTGTGCAGTAAGCTTTGAACAGAACTATTTTCACATTGAATGTACACATATGGAACTTCCGTGACAACATATTTGCTTGTGCGTACAGTTTACAGTCCTGCCTCTGAATGTCATCATCATCTCTGAGATCACTCGTGATCATGTGACCAAGGTATTTGACCGCCAAATCCGGTGCACGCTTATCATAATAAAGCACAGTTAAACATTTTTATGATATTTAAAATTGCTTTTCAATAATTGTGGTCAATATGTGTGTAAATAGTAGGCTATCCATTAGCAAATACACATTAAACGCTTTTAATCAGAGTATAGAAAACTATCAGTTAAATGTCTGGAATATTGATCTGGTCAGTTAAGTAGCAGAGGGGGTTGTTAATCAGTTTCAGCTGCTTTGTTGTTAACAAAACCAACATCAGGTGCATCAGAGGGGCAACAATGAGACAGACCCCAAAACAGGAATGCTTTTCCAGGTTGAGGCCACTGACTCCTCATCTCTTTTGGCTGTTTTTTTTTATTGGACTGACTTTCAACATCTCTGTTGATAGCATTGTGCGCTACCTGGACGGTACAGAGGTCTACAGAGGTTGCAGAAGTAGTCCAACTCCTCCAGGATGGCACATCAATACGTACCGTTGCAAGAAGGTTTGCTGCGTCTCCCAGCACAGTCTCAAGAGCATGGAGGAGATTCCAGGAGACTGGTACTTACACCAGGAGAGCTGGACAGGGCCGTAGAAGGCCCTTAAACCCTCCGCAGGATCGGTATCTGCTCCTTTGTGCAAGGAGGAACAGGATGAGCACTACCAGAGCCCCAAAAAATGACCTCCAGCAGGCCACTGGTGTGAATGTTTCTGACCAAACAATCCGAAACAGGTTCCGTGAGGGTGGCCTGAGGGCCTGTGGGTAAAGCTCGATTGGCATTTGCCATAGACCACCAGAATTGGCAACTACGCCACTGCTGCCCAGTGCTCTTCACCGATGAGATGTATGTATAATAATATAATTTATAATAATTTTAAAGGATATCTCAAAATAGGAAACAATATTTGTTTGCATGCTATGCAAAGTAAATGCAAAACTTCCATACGTGTGAAAAAATACATATTAATAATATATATTTAGATGACTATTTTTATTTTATTTATAATTATCATTTTTTTATTTCATTTAATTTCTTTCCTCACAAGAAGGCAAGATTGTGGACTGACCATGTCCACGGGATCACTTTCCTGCTATGATACAGTATGTTCTGATGTACTGTTTTTTTGGTGACCGCATATTGGCCACATTAGCCTAAGGGCTTTTAGACCCAACATTCTGTGGTCATATAAGCCTGAATTGAAATGACAAAATGATGTGTTTTTTCTGTTTTCTGCTTGTGTGTTGGTTGCAATGGCTTGATGATGCCCCTCACCTGGATGGTGCTCCGGCTATTCTCATCTTCTGCCACATGTAGTTGAGGAACATGGACGCCTGCAGAAGACGCCCGATCCTCTGCATGTGTCTCTCTATGGGGAAGAGGTAAGTTGGGTTCTGTGCCAATCTTGTGCTATAGTTTGAATACTTGCTTTGCCAAGCTCCCATTAAAACTTACCACAGCGATTCTAGCTGTGGGTAGGGAGCAGGCTCAACTGGAACATCAACTATTCATGTGGCTTTTTACTACTTTTCCCTTTGATATGTTTTCCTGTTTATTTTAGAGCTCACTGTACCATACCCACATTAATGCAAGTGGATTGTATCGTGAGATGTAACCCGTATCCTGGTTTGCACAAAAATCCTGCCGGCTAACGAAAATCATTCTCTGTGCAGCTGTCTGACCTGTGTAGGGTATGAGGGCCTCCAGGTGAGTGCGGGCGCCCTGGTACTGAAGCATCTCCTCAGGTGGAAGGTGCGTAAGCAGCACCCTGAGGACGGCCTGGGCATCCAGACAGTTCTTAGCATTGGTGTTCCACACCGAACAGTAACGCAGGAGCGACTCTAAATATAGTAGAAAGGAATTGTTATCACATGCTGTGATGTTTTCACCAGCATTGCAGTACAGAAATGATTATGTCTTTGTGTGCAAGAGATCTCCTGACTCAAGATTCTGGATGTAGATAGTCAAAGGTCCAACCAGACTAGCATACTGTTTGAAGTCATGTGAGTACAATACTGTTTTATTCGTATTTTTATTAGGGCTGTCGAAAACAGTGTGTTAACGGCGGTTACTTCAAAATGTTTGGCATCATTTACGCATGCGCATCATGTCAAGCCACATTTCTCTGTTATGACGGCAGACTGCAGCTCACTATTGTTCCCATGCCGTCACAGACTCCCTTTTATAACTTGATTCTGACCTGAACACACCAGCAGTGCAATTGCAACACCATGTATGTATCTCCAACTCACAAACACATCTCTAGTCCAGCACTTTGTCATTGTCACTATGCAACAGCGAAGGGCAATCATGGATCAAAATAAAAATCACTTACTAACGAGAGGTATTATTTGCTGCATTTAAGCATGCTCGGAAATCCCAAAAAATACATCTACACTAAAAATAAGTCAATTCAATTTAAATTACATGGTGTCTTTGAATGCAACCACTGCTGTTAATAACGCAGGTAAAGTGTGATTCAAATATTCTGCTAATTAGTAAAGAAACTACTGCTAGGACAGGGGTCTGCAACCCGCGGGTCCCGAGCTGGCTGCAGCTCTCTTATCCTTCTGCTGTGGCTCCAGCTGATTTAGGTTTCTGGGTAGTCACTACCCCGCCCAATCTGATGCAATCATCACCCTTTCAAAGTTCTTCAACTGGAGTTTAGCATGTGCCGAGCTAAATGTGCCGTGCAAAATTGTCCGCCAAAGTGCTATGGGTAGTGTTTTCCGGTTTGTCAAATTAGTAAGTAACCATGACGAATTATTTTGGCATTGTTCATTAGGTTACTTTGTCGCCAATAGACAATTCAGTCATTTCTGCAGGGTGAAGTCCACCCAGATTCTTTTGTTTTTCTAGCTGTGAAGTAATGCTTAGTATCTCAAGTAAGGTTTACTATTGAATATTAAAAGGAGTAGATACAAACAATTGCAACGCCAGCGTTGGAGAGAAAGGTCAGCCCGCCAGCTAGCAGAGCCCGAATGATCTTTAAAGTGAAACGAGTCCCTCTTTCTCATATGCCTGCTGTGGAGGCGCTCCTAATGATCAGAAAACGGCCTGTTTGTTGGTATTGTTTTTGGCTCCATGTGGTTTCAACCAGTCTTGGCTCAGAGGGCTGGGCATGTCAACCGGGCGACAGCAGGGCTACTCTGTGTGTGTGTGTGTGTCAGATTAATTACAAAGAACAGTTTCAAGTGAAAAGTACTCTGTTGTAGATACAGTATGCACATAAAGTACATGTTGCAATATCCATCCAGAACAAAGAGGAAAATATGCCATTCCGAACACACCACCCACCTCTTTGATGCTGAAGCCAGCAGAGGTATGCTGCTAATTGTCTGGTTTGCTTGGGGGAAAAAAATCTATCAGCTATCTATCTGGCATACATATTTGATATTGATGGTATTCGCTACCTATCCACGTCACTGTTGCTGGCGGTAGCAGAAGTATCTTGCTAATAAAACATGTATGGTTGATTGTTGTATGGTTGGTTCTTTATAATCTAGCTACAATATCTATAGTATGTGCGGGGTAGTTTGTTATGTCTGGTGAGAAAGATAGCTTAGGTATCTTGCTAACAAAACAATATGCTTGGTTAAAAAAAGACGTGACTAAACGTCTCTGCCATTGTGTGTGTGTGTGTGTGTGTGTGTAAACGCCCACACACACACACACACGCACGCACGCGCACACACACACGCACGCAGCGTTCTCTCGCTACATTGTGGTTCACCTTCCGCGGACTCGCTATGCCGCAGAAATTTGTCTGTGCTTTTTTTTTTTTTTTACATCTGATAAATGTGCATTGTGTTCTGCATCCTGACTGGCTCAGAAAGAACCCATGTGTTGTGGCTACATCCTGATTGGCTGCAGGAGAACCCATGCGTTGTGTTCTGCGTCCTGATTGGCTAAGGGACTGTGGACGATTGTCAATTTCCTCCGTGCGTTCCTGTACGGTACAGAATGCGTTGGATTTGCCAAATGTACATAAATATTCCATAGCTAGTAGTGGGACTTTGAAGTGCGGTATGTTTGCAAGGTTTATGCCCTGAGTACTTGTCATACCTTTTTGATCCGGCCTTAGTTTCAGCACCGTCTTCTCCAGAAGCTCATGACTGTCTTGGCCTTGCCGGATTTCTATAAGAAGTAGAATGTGAACAGGTGCCAATGAGGTCAGGTCCTATATAAAGTAACGTGGAGAACATACTGCACATTGCTTAGCAGGAATCTGTGAAATCCAGTGTAGTCAATCATGGGAATATAAAACAGGGATGATGAAACACATGCAACATACACATACTGTATGTGCAAAAAAGCACATCCGACTGAAATACAGGTGCTTCTCAATAATTTAGAAATCATGAAAAAGTTTGTGTATTTCAGTAATTCTACTCAAATTGTGAAAGTCATATGGATGCATTGGAACAGACTGATATATTCCCAGTGTTCATTTCTTTTAATTGTGATTATTATAACTGACAGCTATTGGAAACCTTAGATTCAGTATCTCAGAAGATATTGTGAAAAAGTTCAATGCTGTAGACACATAGTGTCCCATTCTAAACAGTTAATTCACTCAAAACACCTGCAAAGGCCTTTACGTGGTCACTTAGTATAGTCCTGGAGGCTACACAAGCATGGGGACTTGACAGTTGCCCAAAAGACAACACCTGACACCTTGCACAAGGAGGACAAGACACAAAAGGTCATTGCTAAAGAAGCTGACTGTTCACATAGCTCTCTGTCCAAGCATATTAAAAAGTCACAAGGAAAGAAAAGATGTGGTAAAAAGCAAAAAAACTGGAACCTGGAGAGGATTGTGAAACAAAACCCATTGAACAATGTGGGGAAGATTCACAAACAGTGGACTGCAGCTGGAGTCAGTGCTTCAAGAGCCACCACACACACACACATGAAAGACATGGCTTTCCGCTTTCCTATTCCAGGTGTCAAGCCACTCTTGAACAAAAACAGTGTCAGAACCGTCTCACCTGGGCTAAGGACAAAAAGGACGCTACAGTTGCTGAGTGGTCCAAAGTTATGTTGAAAAGTCAATTTTGCATTTCCTTTGGAAAGCAAGGTCCCAGAGCCTGGAGAAAGAGAGGAGCGGTACAGAATCCACATTGCTTGAGGTCCAGTGTAATGTTTCCTCAGTCAGGGATGGTTTGGGGTGCCATGTCATTTGCTGGTGTTGGCCACGGTGTTTTCAGAAGTCCAAGGCCAGTGCAGCTGTCAACCAGTTTACAGCGCTTCATGCTTCTGGCAGCTGACCAACTTTATGGAGGTGCAAATTTCATTTTCCAACAGGACTTCAAACATGCACACGGTGCCGAAACTACCCCTTAGAAAATGTGAGGTATTGTCAGGAGGAAAATGTGATACGCCAGACCCAACAATGCAGAAGAACTGAAGGCCACTATTGTTGCAACCTGGGAGCTCATAACACCTGAGGAGTACTACAGACTGATCGCCTCCATGCCACACCGTATCGCTGCAGGCAAACGGAGTCCCGACCGAGTATTAAGTGCTTTACATGTTTAGACTTTTCAGTTGGCCAACATTTCTAAAGTCCAGTTTTTTTGGTCATAAAATATTAACATTTTCTGAGATACTGAATTTGGGAGTGTCATGTTTTCAGTTATAATCATCAAACTTAAAAGAAATAAACATTTGAAATATATCAGTCTGTGTGTAATAAATGTATAAAACATACAAGTTTCACTTTTTGAATGAAGTTATTGAAATAAACCAAATTTTATATATACATACAAAACATACATACAAAATACACATTTGACCTAAATTATAATGACAACATTTAATTTTTTCATTATAGAAGTGTTATGCAACAAATAGGAAGTCCGTCTGTTTTTTTTAGATCTGTTCAAAGTAATTACCCCAGACAGACTCCTGATGAGTTTAAGTACCTTTAATTACAGAGAGCACCGTGTGCGGCTGGTCCAACGAGATGGCAAGGCCCAGAGCTTTCAAGTATTTCTTCTCGTGGAGCAGGTTAGACAACTCCTGCTTCCTTCACACAAAAAATATGTAGCACAAATTGTATGACTCAAAACTACTTTTCTCAAAACCAATGCTTAAAAACACACTCCACTGCAAGTTTGCTAACTAAATTCCATTGTTTGGTTTCACCTGACCAAAGCTAAGACCAGGAAACAATTCCTGCTTCAAAACAGACTCCACTGCAAGTTTGCAAACTAAATTCCATTGTTTGGTTTCACCTGACAAAAACTAAGACCAGGAAATAATTGCTCCTCTGTGCATGCCAAAATGTATCTGGCATGAGAAAATGCTCCAAGTGTTACACAGGCGTCAATTCGAACGCAAGTACTGTCGCACTTCTAGGAAACACTCAACGACAAGCTTCACCTGTTACCCAGAGTGGGCTGCATTCTCCAAGAATGCTGTACTTATTTAACCCTTCTAGGCCCGGTGCTACACATACTGTATACGTAACATGATGTAAGGACGCTTTGGGCAGCAAAAGCTTCAAAAAGGACACTGGACACTTAATTCTACCATATATGAGCTCTGCTGAATGTTTTTTTTTGAAGTTGTTTCAATGTAAAGTTACATCAATAAAAGGCCGATGTTACAATGTCCGAAATCACCCGTTTTGCCCTCCAAAAACTTCTATGCCAGAAATGTGTTCATTTGTGTCCAAACAACCTGTATACTGCAGGAAATTATTTAATAAGCTCTTTCTACTGCAGTGATTCCCCATACTTTAAATTATTTGTGGGGGGCGCTA
>QODF01000148.1:2201553-2259233 GCA_024372805.1 Oostethus manadensis | reverse complement strand
ATATATATATATATATATATATTATTTTTATGGGGTTGGAAAAATATTTTAAACCTAAACAACTTCCAACTTCAACCAGCGTCAAACAAATAATTAGAGATTCCACTGTGTTATATAAAAAAAAAAAAAAACTTACTTCATTATGTGATCCTCCTGCTTGGCCTGCTCCTCTAACTGCTCTGCTTCTGTCACATCCTGGTGGTGGACACGAGGTTTTAGGCATCAGTTCCCCTGTCGATGCTTAACCCATATTAGTTTGTGATTTTGTTAGCGGGTTCAGTGGATCACCCAAAAAAAATGGCATCTCCGATTTCCATGAAAGGGGTCGCGTATACATAGAAAGAACCCATTACATTTTGGTCAATTTGTTGGATACAGCGAGTTACTTTCTCTCATTCACAATTTATGGGCAATGCCTCATTGCAAAGACAGCCGAAACACAAAAGGAACAAACCACCTCAAATCAAGACAGTTACTAATGTAGTGTGCAGTGCAAGTCCCCCCTCCCAATACTGAAAAAAGCAAGACATCCAAGTCCATTACTCACAATCCACACAGCGATGTTTGAGTCGGCTGAGCCGGTTACCATCTTATCATCGTTGTGGCTGCCGTGGAGACCCCACACTTTGTCCTGGTGGGCATCCAGGGTTTTCACGCACTCATTGGTCTTGATGGTCCATAGCTTTACCAAACCATCTGAGCCACTATGGAGAGGGAGTGGTTCAGTACCATATGCTAAATGCCAGTACAGTAGATTCCCACTATTCACGGGGGTTACATTCCAAGGATACCAGGAAATGGTGAAAATCCACAAGTAATAGATCTCTATCTTCATGCTGACTTTCTCTGGCGATTTCTGATCAACTCTTGCAGAAACAACGTATACTGCTATACAAGCTGTATGCAGTGTATCAAAGTGTACGTTCTTCAGTATTAGCAGTTCAGAAGATACAACGATATATTCAAATGTGAAAGGATTTCTCATTTGGAGAAAAGCTGTATTGTGACAATAGGGCAGCCAGAAGCCAATCAGAAATATGGCTATGAATTATAGCATCACTACTTTGAATGACAATATAGTAATATGGAAGCGGCAGTGTGCAAGTGCATAGTTAGTGCTTTAGGCACGGTATCAGCTGGTTTTTTCCCCTCATCGGAGATGAACAGCGCCATGCTACTTGTTGATGTCCGAGTAGAAGTTGTAGTAATGCTACATTGCATCTCCCTTTCTGAAAGATTTGTGAGATAACCCATGAAGAGGTTCTGACTTGTCTGCACCCTTAATTAGACTTGTTCTACTGACACGCATTGCATTTGGCTGATCGCCAGCTCTGTTTTATAAGAGATATGTGTTCTGTGTCATAACTCATACATGAAACACATCCTTATAATATAGCAAGTAAGGGTGCACATTGCACCCTGCATTTATTTGGTAATTATAGTAAAGCCATCAACCAAGATGAGGCCTCTGCAGAGCCGGCGCGCAGGAGGGAGTCCCACCTAGCCATGCAAACCACGTCTGAAAGCTGTAAACTCAGCAATGCAACCCAGTCCCTGACCAACACAGCCAAAGAGGCAGTCCTTGGACACACTCGCCTTCCTGGCAAATAAGTATGGGTGTCCGAAGTGTGGCCACCCGTGGAACACGGCTATTTGCAAAAATAAAACAAAAACCCAGAAAAAGTGGAAAAATTGTGCGAAAAAGGCATAATATTACTAGAAAAAGCTCAAATGTTCATACTAAAACCTAATGAAAACGTAAAGATTTATCCTTATACATATACTGTATATACTGTGTATGTATTTATATGTTTGTACCTGGCCCTGACATAAATAAACAAAGACAAGAGAAAAACAGTGAGCTGTATTATTGTTATTATTATTATATATTCTCATATAGTGGTTCATTTGGTTGTAAAATATGACAATATTATGAGCGTCAATTTGTGGAACAATAAACATTTCAAAACGCATCGTTTTTTTTGACTCGGTTAAATAAAAAAAATATTTGTCTAATCCTATTTTTTCAATAAATAATGTAAAAAAATCTCCTCGTCTTGTGAACCGTATCTCGTACTCGTGAGTTAGGGGTCTCGTGACAACCCTAGTGAGGAGTGTACTCCCTTTTGGGACATACTGTGGCCAAGGCGGCAAGGTTACCTGCTAAGCAGCTGAGTGCCTCGGCTCACAAAGATGACCTTCAACACGGATGCGTCATGCCCCTCAAACGTCTAACACAACAGAATATAGTTTTTCATGTTAAATGGTGTGTTAGAATCCAGCAAGATGGCCATTAAGCATCTCCCGGCCTACCTTAAGGCAGCTAAAATCCTGCAGGCCCCAGAGCTTGATGGTTCCATCTGCGGAGGAGGTGGCCAGCACCTGGTCGACGGGCGAGAAACAGACGGCCCAGACGCCTCGCCGGTGGCCCCGAAACACCCCGAGTAGGCTGATGCCGCCCTCGCCCGCCAAGGACCACAGCTTGGCTGTGCGGTCTTGTGATCCAGAAGCCAGCAGCTTGTCATTGGGCGAAACGGCAACGCTGTTGACATCCTGGAGTAAGAAGCACAATGTTAAATCCTATTATGTTTTCCATTCCTTACCCCCGGGTGACAAGTAAAGATGTGGTGTGTGTGACATTGTTGAGTGTTTACACTGCAGTAATTCTCTGTTTCAGGGTATTAGTAAGCATACCATAAATAACACAGATTTCGCGATACCCCCTTCTCCTACAGATACTTGTGGTCGATACCAAACCAGTCAATCAGTATGTCTTGGTTAGCTTTTATAGTCACACACAATTAATACACCTTTTGTAGTTAGCAAGTCTGAAGGCAGCACTTGCTTTATAGTGGTTGCTGTCTTAACTTTAAGATGCAAATCAACCAATAGGGGCCTTTATGTTAGCTCATGCTACACTGACCTCTAGCTTTGAAAAGGGTGTACTGCACCTACATGCATCAAATTTGCCTTGGTATGCGTTTCTTTCACAGATATCGCACTGATTCGATTTACACACAATTTTAAAAAGACTAAATCTGACTGTAAAAAATATCTACCCTGTGTCTACCCTTGTTTTCCAGTGTACCTTGTCATGTGCTTTCTCTGTGACCCGTGCAGTCAACTGATGGACTTCTGATATGGACAGGTCTGCAGGGAGATCCCACACCTTTACAGTGCAGTCCTGACTGCCAGTCACTAAGAAAGAGGCTCTCATCCTGCAAACATTGGTAGCATCTTTAATGTCAAATAGAAATCTTCTTTCCTGCTACGAAAGTGTCCATGCAGGGGGTGGGTGGGTGTTACCTGGAACAGGTAATGGAGCCCACGGCATTAGTGTGGCTGGAACCGTGCGCCACACAGTGGACGTGGCCGTTTTCACTGTCCATGCGCCACACACGCACTGATCTATCCTGTGGACAAACACATGACAGGCACTGTGTGCATGACTTGCTCTGCAGAAGACAGAGAAAAGGACGGCTCACCTTTGCACAGCTTGCAAAAACAAAGCCTTTCTTAAACACGTCCAATGAGAGGATAGTATCTGTGCGAAGGAATAAGGGCAAGAAATGACTCACGTCAGAAGAAAGATAACATCAACTCATACTGCACATTCAGTTTCAGTCATCCCGGCATTGTTTTCATTCTTATGACATCCTTTAAATAAGGGGTTATTTTGGAGCGTTCAATGTCTAGACGACAATTTCAGACACACGCAAAGCCTTGATTTCCTGGTTACGTCATGTTTTCATCCTTATTACTGGCGTTACTAGTAAATAAACCTAACCTAACCTAAGTAAAATACCAAGTGTATCCCTTGCATTGTACCTACACTGCTTGTGACACCTACGCTGCTTATTTTCCATGGGCAAAAGCTGCTAGTAGACGTTTCTAGAACCGGTTCTGCCGATAGCAGACGGGTGACATGAACCAGTGCTGGCGGGGTACATGATGTGCGAGAAAACCAAACATCGCACTCCCATGGTCTGCACTTTGCTGCAGTGGCCTGTTTTTTCGCTGCCAACAGGGAGCAGAACGGCAATCGAAATTGGAATTGCAGGAAGTAGAATTGAAATACTGAAGCTTTGCAGTACTTATGTAAAACATTCATTTTATAAAAATATTTTTGTATGGACTTAATGTGGAAAACTTTTGGGTAGGAGGATATATTCTCCCAGAATATATTGCTATATCAAAGTCTTTTAAATGAATGTCCACACATTTTGGAGATTTTGTTTGGCGTACACTAGTGAAATAAATTGTTTATCATTATAAGTAACTGAAGGTTAGAGCTGGTTTATACTTAAACTTTTGTAACTGCAGCAATACGAAGAATGATACTACGGATAAAAAGACTTCTGTCCTCGTTCATTCTGGCAATAATGGCATTTTCCCACAACAAATGGAAACCACACTTCACTTTGAAATGAAAATAAATTGCTAAACTTTCCAACATTAAGGAGTTTGCTTATTGTTAGTGTCTGTGTTTCCATTTGGAAGATAAATGTACTGTATGTTAAAAGTATCCAATTTTCCAATCCGGTGATTGGTTGGCGACCAGTCCGGGGTGTACCCCGCCTCTCGCCTGAAGTCAGCTGGGATAGGCTCCAGCCTACCCGCGACCCTAATGAGGGTCATAATGAGCGGCATAGAAAATGGATGGATGGATGTAAGGAGAGTTAAATTCTCTGAATTACATTGAATTCAATACCACTTCCCGTAAACAAGATTCAATTCAACACCCTGTGGGGTGGAGTGAACTACGATTCAAATGAATCCTTCGAACTGAATTCGGAAATTCTGAGTTGTGATGCTTTTGTTACAGTGGATAGAACGAACCATAATAATGATGTATGGAGGTTCTGCGGTTGCGCTGGTTTCGCTTTCACGTTTGAGCAGACGGGCTGCCTTTGTGTGCGAGGCCAGAGAGAGAGGTTGTCTAGCATGCACACCAGCTTCGACCAATTCAATACCAACACATAAATGACATGCTCATCTGATAATGGACTAGACTAGCTCCTGTGTGGGTGTGTCCCAAGCATAGCATTTAGCTTCGGCACGTCCACCTGCATGCGGTGCTTGTGACATTTTCCAGACATTTTTCATTTTTAGATTTAAAAGACAGAAAAGTGTGTCGGAGGGCAATTCGAACCGGACGTTTCACTTTTTAAAACTGAGTCTTAGACACATTCTAGTGTATGCTCCTCTTACTGTACTGACCTCAGAGACACACATCTGCTGGCCACTCACCCGTGTGTCCATAGAGGATCTGGCAGCTGTTAGTGAGTAGCTCAAAGACTTTCAGCTGGCTGCTGTTGGTCGCTACCACAATGTGGCTGTCCTTTTTACCCAGGAATTTTACATCCAGCACCTCGTCACTGTAGCCCACAAACTGCGAAGAGGGGGTAAAAAGGAACTTTGTGATGACTGTACTAGATTGTGTAAGTGCAAGCGAACGTTGAGCCTGGCGCTCTCCCTCTGCCCTTACCTGCTGCTGTGTGCTGAGAGCAGGTAGCTGGTAGAGCACTATGTTGTGCTCTGCCGTGACTGTGGCCAGCCTGGCGGAGGCGGGCATGTCGAGCAGGTACGTTAGACTGCGGGGGTCGTCGCCCTTCTCCTCCTCATCTTCGGAGGCCAGGCTGAGGGTGGAGTGGAGTGGCTGGATGTAGACGCAGCGGCCCGTGCTAGCTTCCCACACTCTCAACACCCCTGCATGGGAAAAGGGGGAAAGAGTTATGCAATCTGACATGAGATTTGTGATGGAGTCAAAGCTGTACCTTTGCTGCCAGCTGTGATGAAATGCAGGTCTTTGGTCTTGACTCCAACCTGAGAGAGGTCTGTTTTTGCAGGGAGCATCAAAACGCCCTCCACAGCCTGCACACAAAGACAAACACGCAAATTGCACTGAATCAAATGGACTGTAGACTGTTTAGAAATGTACAAAAAAAAACATTTTAAGCAATTAAGTTTCCACCGTACCTCATAAACAGGTACGGTTCTCTTCACTGTTCGACTCTTTAGATTCCACACTGTGCAGATCTTATCTCTGCCAGAACTGCAATAAAACACACACAAAAAGACGTGAGCGAGAGGGAGAGGATTTTTTTGTCTCTTCTACGAGTTTGTTTTTTTCCAACAGAATTTCACATCATATGCAAACAATATTCCCTAACAAATTAGATGATGACATCATCTGGCGGCTTCTAGGGTAGCCACTAGCTACGTTTCTTACTAAAAAGTTGGCAACAGTGGTATTTAGACTATGCTAGCTATAGAGGGCCTCTTGAAGCCGTGGCGATTGTCTCTATTTCACACACAACTTGCATGAAGTCAGAGCTAAAACGCTTTCTATAAGCACTAAAGGACAACTCATACTGGCACACACACACACGCTAACCCAGCCATCTTTTACTGGTAGAGTATGAAAGTTTTTCCGCCAACTTTTCCGGTTGCCGCCTCAACATGTTTGGTTCAGCAGGGGTTTGGTTAGTGTTTGTGAGGACTTGCCGCTGTGAACGAGCGCTACGTGCGAGCTCCCTGCACCATGAAGGAGCAGTCTGGGCATAGTGACCCTCCAGCGTGCCCTAGGTCTGCCCTGGAGCCTTCCTCCGGTTGGGCATGCCCGGCACCAGGGAGGCATCCCGACCTACCGATGCCTGAGCCACCTCAACTGACTGACTGGCTCTGTTGTTGATTTTTATCGTTCAATTGATCGATTGATCAATTATCGTTACAGGCCTACCAGTGACCTTTAACGGCTGTCATTTTGCACATCAAATGAGTAAAACCAGTCTTGGTTGGGGCATGCCTGCAACCTGAGAGAATGAATGCTTGGCTCTTACACCATCCCCTCAGACGGTTTTGACGCCCCTGTTATAAAGCAAGCGGAACACACTTAAAAAGTGCGTACCTGATCATGGTGTCACCATCAGGGCTGAAGCTGAGAGACGTAACGGCGCTGTAGTGGCTCTGTAGCACGCACACACATTTGCTTGTACGCAGGTCCCACAGACGGATGCCGCAGTCCAGTGAGGACGAGAAGAGCTGCAGCCGGTCGATATTCGGGTGGAAGTGGACCAGGCTGCACACACGAGGTTGATGTTTGTTTTTATGCTTAAAAAAATGGTCTCATTCTCACTTACTGTACAACACCAGATGATCCTTTAAGGTTGTGGGTGCAGTACTGCTTCACAATATCCCAAAGTTTGATCGTACCATCACAACCACCTAAAAGCAGGACAAACTGTGTGTTTTTGGAACAGTAAATGAGCTATTCTTATTGATGATGCTTTGGCTGACCTGTGGCTAAGAGCGTGGAGGTGGGGTCAAAAGTCATGCTGGCTATGGGAAGAGTGTGGATAGCTTTCCAGGAGCGAATGCATTGCGCTTTCCTCCAGTCCCACTGCTTCAACAGAAGAGCTCTGCTGGCTGTTATGAGAATCTGCGGAAAGACACACAATCTTTGCATCAGCGATTCACACCAAAGTATATACAAAACAAACAAATATTACCTCATCATCGCAGCTGAGTGCAAACGATGTGATGTCCTCTTGATCATCCTGCAGTCAAGACATTTTTTATGTCAAACCAAGTGCTGCATTTGTCAGGATGTATTGTAAGGACTTGTGTTGTGTTTGTGTGTTGCCATGTAGGATGTGTTTCAGGGTTGGGGTGGGGGGGTGAAAATGGGAACCGGCAGGAGAGAGGATCCCCATGTTGACAGTTCCCCTTTGGGTTAGTTCGGAGAAGGCTGCGCCCACAACAGTAGCTTGCGTCAGGCATTATTGTGCCTTTGTGGTGATTGTGTGATTGCAATGCAAAGGCTGATGTTTTCCCCTATCCAGTCTGTGTTTATGCTGCACATGAAAGTCTACAGCCTTACGTGCTCAACGCTGTGGACTATCTTCCCTGTGCTGATCTCCAAAACATTGACACGGGATCCGCAGGAGCAAAAGATGTATTTTTCATCTTTGCTGATCTGTTACACAAAAAGCAAAAGATTATTAAGCAGATTTTCATGCTACGTAGTCATTCATCCTATTGGCATCATTCCTTCCAATGGCGGCAATCAATGACGTTCGAAAAAGCAGCTTTACCTGCACTTTTCCTCCCTTGTAGAAAGGTTCGATCCTACTAGAAACTGCATAACTGTGACAGACGCCATAACAAAAACAAGAGTGAGATGTTGCCTCAACTAGCTTAGCTTGAGTATATGTGCCCTGCGCGTTGCATGCGGACACAAACTTACTTGGTTTTGAAGTTAAAGTTGATGTTCGCCATTATTCCGGCGACACAAATCCAAACTGATTACACTTTGGCGATTCTGATGAACAAATTGCCCAATTCCTCAGTTTACACGTTGGCTACAGCCAACACACACGTTTTCCCCGCATGTTACTAGGTAAAGTCGCAGGAATAGTACGTCATGGCAGAGGGCGCTACTGATTGGTCAAATGGGATTTGCTGTCGCAATGAGAATGACGCCATCATCCAGTTTAATGTTTCACAGTAGTACAGATTAATAACATATTTAATGATGTGTTTAACAACCTTAGTGGATTTTATATAGCGCCAGAGATAATGCTCTTTTGGCAGGGTGAGTTTTTATGCTTTATGCTTTTATTCTTCCGACTTTGTATTTCCAAGTCCAGGTGGTTTTTTTTCTCCAACAGGAGGCAATTCCGATTTCCTAGTAAACTTGAACGCATCGTTCTGTGCTGGGCTGCCATTGCTTCACTCGTCAATTGACTTTATCCTAATAGGAAGTAGTTTACCAGACAAAATTCCATTGGACACAATTTGGTGTCTTGTAAATAATTGATCAACCCAGGAGCTTTCTGGCTCACAAAGATGGACGTACAAAGTTTGCTCGGTGCTAGAACAGCAAGGAAGAGACTCTCTCCAACAATGGGGGGTGCCATTTTTTATTGTTGGCATTTGTTTACATTGGGCCCACGTGGGCTCCTCTCTCAGGTTTTGTCGGGAATGTTCACGCGTGAGTGTTTTGTGATGATAACGCGGGTGGGTGTGAGCTCTGTGAGATGCCAGTGGGCCGATATGGCGTAGAGCTGCTCCGAGAAGGGATGGAAACACAACAAAGTGTAGGGGAACAACATGGTGAGTAAACAGGATTGTTCTTTTTCTTTTTGGAACGAGTGATTCTTTGACGACGATGCAATCATATGCCGATAATCAACATTCTTTCCCTAAATATTGAGTTTACTCTGTGGGTTTTGTTAGTTTCCTGAATTATAAACAACTACACATAGACAAGAGAACAGTATGGGGGGTTGTCAGTCGTATGAATTCCTAAAACAATTCCATTCCCTTTAGGTTGAAGACATCAGTGGATAAGCGTTGCTTTCACATCAGCAACACCCCTAATTCAATTTGGACAACGACAGAATGATGAATGTATCTTCTCGACACATAGGCGGACGCAGAGGTGTCATCCCAAGGTGGCGGCTATGACGTGGAGTTGTTCGTGGACGCGCCAGACTACGATCTCATCTGCACCATATGCCAGGGCGTGCTGCGTTGTCCTGTCAGAGCAGCGTGCCATCACATTTTCTGCAAGAAGTGCATTTTACAATGGCTCAAGAGGTAATAAAATGCAACAACAACATGGACGTAGATGTTTAAAACCATGAAATCAATATTGTTTGTTCTTGGTTAGACAGGAGACTTGCCCTTGCTGCAGAAAGCCAATTAATGCATGCATGATCTTTGTCATGTTCAAACTGAGCAAGTCGATCGGACGTATGAAGATAAAGGTATTTCATAAGTTCAGTCAATATTATTAATACATGTTGATATGTTCCATATTGTTGTTATTACTACAGTATCTGACAAAAGTGTGTACACCTCCCATTTTCAGCAAGCATATCTTCTACTATAAAAATAAATGTTGGATTAATTTGAGAGTAGCCAGTGTACAGCTTGTGTAGGAGTACAGACTTACTGTACACGGAAAACGACAGGGATGTTATCTAAAGTAATTGCTTTCCAAACGGTACACTGACTGCATTTTCGGTCGATATTGTAGGTCAGTACTGTTTCTGCTCTACACAGGCCAAAAATGGCATCTCTTGTTCAATTTTTATGATGTTATTAATTTTTTCCCTTAGATTTTATTCAAAAGACAGTTGTGCTTGAGTTTAATAGGAGCAGCAGATGACAGTGGTGAGCTTTAGAGAAGGAGCTTGGAGTGAGGTTACATATAAGCACCTCCTTTCTCTGCAAATATATCAGTGGTTGGATATAGTAGATTATAGCATATGTAGATAATGGTGGATGCACTTTTAACTATGGGTACTTTGTTCCTTATTTTATTTATTTGTTGTTGAGAATTCTCTTTCATTAATTTATATTCAAGTGTAAATGTCTTGTAATGTTGAGTGTGTGTGCTTTTTTACAGTGTAGGAATGAGATCCGTGGTTGTGCAGTGACATTCCCCCTGTCAGAGCAGTACTGCCACAGCATGAGCTGCTTGTACGAGCTCATCCCCTGCCCGTACCAAGGGTGCCGCGCTCAGCTCCTCCGCCGCGACCTCGACGCCCACTCGCGCCACTGCGAGCATTGGCGCCAGCCCTGCCACATGGGCTGCGGCACAGTGCTCTCCCACCACACACGGGCTCAGCACAACTGCTACATGCAGCTGAAGCAGCAGTACGAGGCCAGGTGCAGGAACCACGGGGCCGTCGCCGCCGCCCTGCAGAGGAAGATGAAGAGGATGCGGAACACAATGACCCACATGAAGCGGCAGATAAGGATGATATGTGAGAGCTTGGAGGTGATGGATGACCTGAACATGGTGGAAGATGTCTTGGGTGAGGGCAGTTCCAGCTCCACTGGGACGTCTAGCAGCGACAGCAACATCTGAGAGAAGAATCCAGGCTGCTGTATTTGTACTTGTTCATTTCATTGATGTTGCGTGTTGGGAAATGCAGGTATCATCACATTACATGGAGTGATTGTGCTGTTTTACATATTTATATTGTAAATAAAATAAGGATATTTAAATGACAAATGGATTGGTTTACCAAATGTTTTGGACAAACAAAAAAAGGCAACATGTCACCTGAATTAGACCTTGCAGGAAAAAGTGCGTAATTGACCTAAATATCAGGAATATAATAATAATATATTTTATTTTGCCTAAAGTGACTATTTAATATTCTGTTAAATACCAAGGTATTATATTTATTTTGTAATTTATGTTTAAAACAATACAAAAACACGCATATTTATTAATAATAAATTCCCTTCATTAAATACTATTAGAGCGTCTCTTTCAGATGTCGTAGTAAAAAAAAGAGCCAATAGAAGGCGGTAGATGAGCGAGATTTGTCTATCAAGTATCGCGATGTTTCATGGCTGAATAAAAGCAGACGAGACTTCAGCCAGGCCTTCTTCCTGTTGTAACGATCACGTAAGTACATTGCATTACGAACACTAGAGTGCGAAAATCCTTCTAAATCTTGTCCATCCTGCCCCAGTTATGTCTTTTACAGCGACAGATGTTTGACGGAGTGTTGATATGTAGTGGTACAGATGATATTAATTCACGCAGTTTGTACATTTTGGAGACGACAATGTAATGTTCTTGGATGGTCAATATGGCGGCCATGCTCGTGTGCTTTTCCTTTAAGGAACCCTGAGTACTTAAAATTATACCAAAATAATGGCGGTGTAACGGCCGGTGTTTGATTTGCCAGCAAATGGCGGACGACGCCGGTGGTAGAGGAGGTTTTCGCGGAGGTTTTGGCCCAGGCGGCCGTGGTCGGGGCCGTGGACGCGGCAGAGGCCGTGGGAGAGGCCGCGGTGCTCGGGGAGGCAAGTCTGAGGACAAGGAAGTGAGTTGTCGTTATTCGCACATCCATTTACACCTACATGGATACAACATATTGGACCTGTTTTTCAGTGGGTCCCTGTCACCAAGCTGGGTCGCCTGGTGAAGGACATGAAGATCAAGTCCCTCGAGGAGATCTATCTTTATTCTCTGCCTATAAAGGTATGTTATTTCAGTGGTTTACGGTTGATGTCAAAAGTGCTTTTTGCGCAGCGTTTGGCATAACAACATGGATGCATTGATATTCAACGCTTATATTAAACATGCTAGATTATCTCCAGGAGAAATTCACGTTTCCAGCAGCACTGCAAAAATTAAATAGTAAACTTAATCACAGAATAAAACAAGCAAGGTAAGATAGGAGCAATAAAAGACGATTAACATTTAATAAGAACCTAAATAAATATGCAAGACTTCACCTACATTTTTGTGGATTATGTTGTACTCCATTTTCTTATATGAACGGTGCCTTATGCTGTAAATTACTCTTGGAGATTAATAAAGTATCTTATGTATAAATGATGAGGCTACATGGCATTAGTTCTAACTGCTGCAAGTGCACCAAGTTGACATTGCTCTCATATTGAGTCTGTATGTGATTTCTATGTCTTGCACCCAGACTAGTGGTCTGAACTTTTTTTGCTTTAGGAGTCTGAAATCATTGACTTCTTCTTGGGTTCTGCTCTGAAAGATGAGGTGCTGAAGATTATGCCTGTTCAGAAGCAGACCAGGGCTGGTCAGCGTACCAGGTTCAAGGTGAGTTCCTCTGCTGTGGTTGTCCTTTCTCATCTCAGTGGTGATTTAAATGTTTAAGTCTATGCTTGTATCTCCAGGCTTTTGTTGCCATTGGCGACTACAATGGCCATGTTGGTCTGGGAGTGAAATGCTCCAAGGAGGTGGCCACCGCCATCCGTGGTGCCATCATTCTGGCCAAGCTGTCAATCGTCCCTGTCAGGAGAGGTTACTGGGGTAACAAAATTGCCAAGCCCCACACCGTACCCTGCAAGGTGACCGGTCGCTGTGGCTCTGTCCTGGTGCGTCTCATCCCTGCACCCCGTGGCACCGGTATCGTGTCTGCTCCTGTGCCCAAGAAGTTGCTTATGATGGCCGGTATTGATGACTGCTACACCTCTGCAAGAGGCTGTACTGCCACCCTTGGCAACTTTGGTAATTTTTTTTTTGGTTTTGATTCTGACACTTCTCCTAGCTCTGCTTGGCTTCACCGATATTATGGTGTGGTTGGCGTTATATGGAGAGAAAGAAACGAGTGTTGTAATGCACGGCAGAAAGACCCATCTCATGGTCTCCTCTGTTCCCTTTCACTGATGCTCTACACTTCACAATTTTCAATTAATTTGATCTATTTAAACCTGAAAGAACCACATCTGATATGTTCTTCCTCCTTACAGCCAAGGCCACCTTTGATGCCATCTCCAAGACCTACAGCTACCTGACCCCTGATCTCTGGAAGGAGACAGTCTTTACCAAGTCTCCATACCAGGTATGTATGCGCTACACTCATTCACTGTTTGAGGACTGTCCAATGTTTTAACACACTTTGTATTGTATTTCAGGAGTTCACTGACCATTTGGCCAAGACTCACACCAGAGTGTCTGTGCAGAGAGGCCAGGCCGTCCAGGCAGCAACCTCCTAAACTATTTTTTTGTACAGTGGAACTGTTGAAATAAACGTTCTGGGTTAAAATCAATTTTGTGTGTTGTCTTCATCTTGTTTATAATTGATGAGCAATGACAAACTTTTGTACTGTACATGTATGCCAGTGTTTCTAAAATAGTGGGCTGGGCCCCCTAAGGGGTGCGGTAAACTGGATCCAGGACTCGTTCAGTTGCATTTTCCTGGTTTTGTCTGTACAGTACAGATATAATTTTCTCATAGTATTTCAAATTGATAAGGTGTGAAAACCTGTTCCCTACAGGCAGTGTGACAGAAAATGTAAACTAAGATTGATTAAACAGTCATTACTGATCTTGTCTGGATGTATAGAGTGAACAAACCCCCCCAGTGTTTTCATGAACTCAACCCCGTTAATCCTTTAAATTTACCTTTTTAGAGCAGGCAATTAAACAAATTTACTCAAACATACTGGCATATGGCTGATTGGCTTGGAGGAGTCACATGGTGGATTGGGTTATTGTACAGTATGGGGTCCATTGGTATTCAAAGTACAAGTGTTTTAACTGACAAATGGATTGCTTAAACTGGCTTAGTACAATTCTTATAGTTGTTCCAAAAACACGCAAGACTTGAACCTTGATTTAAACACTTTATTTTACAACTATTACACAGTACAGATGAGATGATGGTTAAGCGTTTTGGGTCTGAGCTGCCATCATCCTCTCTTTTTGCTTCATGAGACATTTCCTCCCACTGCCATAAGCTCCTAGGTCCCCATCTAGAACGAAAAGGGTAAAAAAAAAACACCAAACATTTAGTACACATTAAAAGGTCCATAGTTCATGGAAGTGCCTCCAGGCCATTTCAATAAATGTAAATGTCTAAAATTTAAATGCATTGAAATAATTACTTCTTTATGAAGTTACAAAACTTGGTTAAAGCAATAAGAATAACATATTCAATACCCGCGACCCTAATGATAAGCGGCATAGTAAATAAATGTATGAATCTTATTTATACACTGCCCATCAATTTGTGGTGGGTGAAATAAATCAATGCTCTGTTTGGCTGAATGTCCTCTAAGACACCCACACGAAAGAGCTCCATGATGTTAGGCTAATTCCCAAGACAATTAACAGGTATACAATTAAAAAAATATATTACACAATTTAATTGGCTTTTGACCAAAAAATGAGTAATCTACTTATCTAGATTTACTAATGTACAATATACAGTATATAACTATAATTATATTAAATAACTTACAGCGTGACTGGAAGTTCTTGGAAACTTCGATGAACTGCTGGATCTCCTTAGAACAGTTCTGCTGGTAGCTGGGACCTTCTCTCTGCTGACAGGCCCTGAGACGCTCCTGGATCACCTTTACGATCTCCTGGTCCACTTTACTGCGGTATTATAAAATATAAACAAACTGTTAAATTGTGTAGAATGTTAAAGGTGTACATTAAACAAAACCAACTGGTTAATAATGCTCTGAGAAATATGTGTCCTTATGTTTGCTCAACTTCTGAGAGAAAGCTCAAATGGTCTTTATGAACAAAATCATCCTCATGGACATACCATCTCTGTCCCACTCCTAGCTACTTCTCTACTTCACAGAGGGGGAAAAGGCTTCGCTACACTTATTATAAAGCCTGGCGCTCTGCCAACTATCCAGGCTAAGCTAGCATAACTCTGATGTTAAAAGGTGACTGTATTGTTAACACTGCAGCTAAACTACTGTTGCTTGTGTTTTTGTCCACCTGTTGCACAAGGTGTGGATAGCATCAAAGCATCAAGACACACAAAACTGTTTTCTTTGGTCAAAACACTTTCAATAACCTATTGTGAGACCTCTTATTTAGTTTAAAAATAGTATAATATGGGACAGTGTAGTTACAGCAACAGATCCAACCACAACATATTGGTAGACATGTGCCATCCAATACTTCTGTATGATAGTGACGTGTCGGTCGAGCACGAATCAGGCTCTAAGGGCACACAAAAGCTATAAGTGGCGCGCATGTTGCTGGAGGAGAGGAAAGGCAGGTATACTGTATTTACAGTTTGCTAGACGTTACACGTTTTTCTATTTACCTTTGCGCATCACATACCAAGTGTCTGTTGTCCCGGTTGGTTTAATCAATATCAAATCTTATAATAAACCACAGCACGGTATAGTCTTCAGTGTCTGTACAAGCGCGTCATCCAGATGAAGAACCCATCCCAAACCTCACAGCGGCAGGAGGAGGATGCAATATACATGATTATATCCTTTGTACCTGTTAATTATTTAAATAAATACATTTAAATAATAAAGGTTTGATATGCTGTATTTTTACATTAGCAATTATTTTACACAATACACATAATTTGGTAATAAATGTATTCACAACGAAAACAAATCTGAGGAGCCACTTGGGAACCCGAAAGTGTCATCTCCTTTAAGTGAACGCAGCCAAAAGAACCGGGTCTCTAAAAAGAGTCGGAATTTCCATCACTACTGCACGCAAGATGACCCGAATAAAACGCCCTGTTATTGCCCATACAAGCCAACTGAGCATCATGGGAGATTAACTGAAAAGCTCACTAGTCTCTCCTCCATTGCATCTCAGCCTCGTAGTAGCACAGGTAATCTCCTTCTTGGCAGTCGGTCAGGTCGGGAACACGGCGGAACTTCTGGTGGTAGTAGACCAACTTGTTTTTAGCACGAATGCTGTCGATGGCGTCTGGGAAGTGTGGAAAAAAATACGATTAAACAGAAAGGGGCGGCCATGTTTATGCTAATGGTTATTGCTAGTTAAACACTCTAATTGGAATACCACTATAAAAATAAATAAATTTAAAAAAAACCCGAGTAGAATATTGTGTAAACAGATATTTATTTATTACGTTATGTTTGTAGTACAACCTCGGCAGCTGTACTGTTGTGGTAGCAGCTAGCTAGCTCTGTTAGCTTACCTCTAAATGTGGTGACAGGCAGGTCCACGGAGTAATGGAAGAGTTTGGACAAAATCACCGCGGGGTTTGGCAAAGCTGTCTGTTTGTCCACAACCGGAGTCTGCCGAGGAGGCTCCGGATATGCATCTTTATCAAAATCTGAGGGCATTTTTGCCTCAATGCGAGAGAAATCCCACAATTCGACCTCGACTGGGCTCCTCGCGAGGTGGCGCATGCGCATTGGGGACCACGCAATGGCGACGTAGAGGTCAGTGAAAACATTCATCACCTCTCTATGATATTTACTGTTGTTTCTTTAATAGCCCCGTAATTTAGATGTTTGTGATGTGTGGCGCTTGTTATAAACCTTTTTGCTTGTTTTTCCTAATAGCCAAGTGAAAGGGCCAAGGTCGGAATTTGTTGTAGTTATGTGTTGTACCCTAAATATACAGGAGGTGGCAGAATTGAGTCATTGTTATGAATGGCAAACGTGTTTGTACGTACACAATGTTTGGTGTGCTCAAGGACACCATTTTCAGGTAAATCCGCAGCCTTGTGTTATTTATTATAGTGGCCTCCAACCTAGAGGTGCACTCCAGACATCACAGTTACCCACAATCATTTTAGTGTTGTGTATTGATGTATACCACAAGGAAAAGCAAAATATCAAATGAAACACTGCACAAAACAATACGAACTCCCTATTCATGCAAGAGAAGTGATACTTTTGCGGTTTAATGTGCATGAGGTTAGTGGGCAACCTAAGTCCAAGTAATTGTATGGGGATGGTATAATGTCCTCAGTGCTGTGTTGTGGAAAGTTCCTAATTCCTCACTTTAATCCAAAATGAAGGAACAATGAACTTGCACAAACCACATAAGGGATTTGGCGCATTGGCATGCTTAGAAGCAACAGAAACATATTTTAAGTGGCTGCTGTGTTAATTTATCTTGCTTTCTTGTATCCCTGTTATCCTTATTACCCTGGGGACTTGATTGTGTCTTAATCTTTTACATTTTTTACATTAAGACGCAACAACCAGCAGGCTTTGGTGGTTGTGGTCTGTTGTATATAGGGTATTGGAATTTTAATATAAACGTGTAAAAGTGTTACACTAGCAAGTCAGGCTATTTTTACCCTTCCATCATAACACACATGCCTTTTAGGTGAATTGTTCCATGAATAAATCCACCAATGTTAACATGACTCATCTCTTGCTCACTTTGGATCTACTGGCTAAATTTAATAAATCTCAAAGTCAATGAAATGTAATGCTGATAACAATCAAAGCATTACCTTTCTTGGCTAAATTGTTCCTCTCCACTGGTCTTTGACCACCTCAAACCTTTGAGTGCAGTGCACACTCCTCCTCGTCGTCTCCTTTCTGGCAAAGATTGCTTTTGTTTGAAAGCGAATACGGCTCCTTGGCGGGGTCCAAACACCAAATTAGAGCCTCCGTTCACACGGTCTACCTTCTTACATCAAGTTCTTCATTCCAGCTCTTGCCTGGTCAATGTGAACGACATGGTCAGTGCTCCTGCTGTTTTTTTTTTGCATTTTTAAATCAATATTGGTTGCCTGTTTTGGTGTACATGCGAATTATGTATTATTGTGCTGTGTCTGTTTTTATCTAGTCTCATCGTAAATTCCATGCGCCACGCCATGGACACCTGGGCTTTCTTCCTGGCAAGCGTAGCAAGAAACACAGGGGCAGAGTGCGTACGTGGCCAAAAGATGACCCCAGCCAACCTGTGCATCTCACCGCCTTCCTGGGCTACAAAGCGGGCATGACCCACACCCTAAGAGAGGTGCACCGTGTTGGCCTCAGTATGTACAGCTGCATGCATCACTGTGCACATGTGAATATACTAGTATACAGTGGTGTGAAAATGTGTTTGCCCCCTTCTCATATCTTATTTTTTGCATGTTTGTCACACTTAAATGTTTCAGATTATTTAACAAATGTAAAAGTTAGTCAATGGAAACACAATTTTGGCCTACTCATCTTTGCAAAAGTGTTGTATTTCAGCCACATTGGAGGGTTTTCCAGAATGAACTGCCTTTTAAGGTTATGTCACAGCGTCTCTACATGATTAATGTCAGGACTTTGACTAGGCCACTCCAAAGCCTTCGTTTTGTTTTTCTTGAGCCATTCAGAGGTGGATTTTCTAGTTTGTACCAGTTCCTGAAGCAGGAAAACAGCCCCACACAATCACACTACCGCCACCATATTTTACTGTTGGTATGATGTTCTTTTTCTGAAATGCAGTGTTACTTTTCCCCCAGATGTAATGGGACACACACCTTCCAAAAAGTTGAACTTTGATCTCGTCAGACCCCCCAGTTTTTCCCCAAAGGTCTGGGTGATCATCAAGATATCTTCTGGAAAAATTGAGATGAGCCTTGATGTTGTGTTTGTGCAGCAGTAGTTTTGTTCTTGGAACTCTGCCGTTTTTTGGCTGTTGTTGTGGGGTCTTTTGTGACCTTTTGAATGAGTCGTCATTGAGGTCATTTTGGGTTGGCCGGCCGCTTCTTGAAAGGTTCCCCACTGTTCCATGTTTTCACCACTTGTGGATAATGTCTCTCTCTGTGGATTGCTGGAGTCCCAAAGCTGTGGAAATGGCTTTATAACCATTTCCACTTGAACTCAGGTCTGATAAACCACAGTTATGTTTTAACAGGCTGGGAAATCACTTTTTCACACAGGGCCTTGTAGGTTAGGATTTTTCTGTACTTCCTTAATAATAAAAAAATATTTTAACAAAACCGCATTTTGTGTTCGGTTGTGTTGTCATTGACTAATATTTAAACACTTGTTTAAATTTAAATTTAAACAAGTGTGACAAAAATGCAAAAAAACAAAAACTAGGAAATAAACACTTTTTCACACCGCTGTTAGTGTACTGAGTTACCTGCTATGTTATCTTCTCAGGGGATAGCACTTTAGAAATGAGACTTGGCTACAGAGTAGTCAGTGTACATCTTTTATAGCAGTATAGATTTACTATCCTTTCAAAAATTAAAATATTCATAATATCCTATGAAAAAAAGTCAGCACACAGCCAGTATTGTCTAAATAAGTGGCAACACAGGTGAGTATACTTCACAGTATATATGTCCATATTGTGTCCAAAATATGACTATTGAGTGAGCACTGTGGGCTTTCTACACATAAATGCTTGAAGCTTATTGCCAAAGATTGATCAGCTTTGCACATGTGTAGAAAGCTCAAAACCAGAGTTTGTTATAGTTTGTGAGACCTGGGTCCGTAAAAATGCTGCTTACTCAGAAGTAAACATACCCTGTTATATACTATTCCGACAGGACAGAATGTCTAGAGGTGGAGAAGTTGCTATTTTTGTGAAGGAACATTGTCAATGTACCATTCTCTTGTCAAAAGTCTATACCCAAACAGTTTTAATTCATTGGACTTAAATTTGTTCACCAATAATTTCTCATTAAGAGTAGCTGGCTGCTATTGCCCACCCTCAGCACCTTCCTTGAATAGACTTGGCAACATTGGCATTTCCAGTCAGTCTTTAATTTGGCTTTCTAACTATTTATCAGACACAATGCAACAGGTAAATATACACTCTCTATATTCTCAGCCTCTCTGTGTCTCTAAAGGTGTGCCACAGGGCTCCATCCTTGGTCCTACTCTTTTTTTCTATTTACATTAATGAAATCCCAGAGGCTGTTATTAAAGGTGCTGTACACCTATATGCTGACGACACTGTTTTGCATGCCTTTGGTCCATCTCCGGAAACAGTCTTTCAGTCACTACAACAAAGCTTCTTGAATATACAGAATGCCTTTACAAATCTAGAGCTGTCCTTGAATGCTGAAAAAACAAAAGCTGTATGGGTAACTGTAAAAGAACTGTTCGTCCTTCCACCCCAGACTTCATCACCATCGATGGAACCATCTTAGAGCAGGCTACAGAGTACAAGTACTTGGGAATCTGGTTAGACAATTCACTGTCCTTCCGTCACCACGTCACCATGTTACAAACGGACGTTAAAGCAGAACTTGGCTTTCTGTACAGAAACCAGAAATGGTTGTTGAAATGTGCATCCTTCCTTTGTTTGATTATGGTGATAATCTATCGCCATGCTGCCAAGGAAGTCTTCACAAAACTGGACACAGTATTTCACTCTGCTATTCGGTTTGTTACCTACGTCCCCTACAGGACACACCACTGTCTGCTGCACTCTCAGGTTAAATTGGCCCTCATTGCAGTCCCGTCGCGACAGTCACTGGCTCTTGTTTATTTATAAATCCTTGCTTGGTCTCACACTTCCTTATCTAAATCAGTTATTGTAACAAGAACATCCCTCAGGATATAACACTCGCTCTTCACAACTCCTCAAACTGAAAGTTTCAAAAGCAAGCTCTTCTTTTTGCTCTGTCTTTTCGTTTTGCTGCACCAAACGATTGGAACTTTGATCTCACTTACCGCTTTTAAACACAGAGTCAATGTTTCACTAATTAGTAATCTATTGTTTTCGATGTGTTTAAAATATGTTCGTTGTCCTCTTTCCTCTCCTTTTAAGTGTTCCTAGCACTTCAGGTCAACATTGTAAATAAGAATTTGTTCTTAATGTTTTGACTGGTGAAGTAAAGGTTAACTAATACTACATGTCGGAATTCACATTTGCCCTCACTGAGCCTCAGGTGTGCAGAACTCGTGCAGCCCCAGACCGCCACCAAACGAGACACAATTATCCTGCAACTCGTTTGTGTTGCCAGCTATTAGACAATAATGGCCGTGTTGACCCATTTTTAGTAGGTAATACGCTTTTACTATAAACAACTTTACTCTCTGTGAGGGGGATGTAATAAAATGCTTGCTGCTGTTTTGTGAAATACTCGACCTACTTATCAACCTATCTACTTTACTACATATCTACCAATAATTTCTCCATTAAACCCACAGAGCAATCAAAGCGAGAGGAAGTAGAGGCAGTTACCATCATTGAGACCCCCCCGCTCATAGTGGTGGGAGTGGTGGGCTACATAGGCACCGCACGGGGTTTGCGTGCCCTGAAGACCGTCTTTGCTGAGCATCTGAGTGACGAGTGCAAGCGCAGATTCTACAAAAACTGGTAACGCGCGTGTGACCTGAAATTTAGCTGATGAACGCTTTGCTTACTTTGCACATGTTTCAGGCACAAGAGCAAGAAGAAGGCCTTCACCAAGTACAGCAAAAAGTGGCAGCATGAGAGCGGGAAGAAAGAGCTGGACAAGGATTTTGCTTGGATGAAGAAGTACTGTTCAGTCATTCGGGTTATTGTTCACTCCCAAGTAAGATGGTGTTTTTCTAATCACATACAGTAGAAAGCACTTTCCTCAGTAGTAAAAGGGCAACATTCACCTGACCACAAGTGATAGAAGTATAAGATGTCACCTCCTTAATCTCACAGCTGTTTTGTGCTTACAACTCTGGCCTCGTTTCAAATGACAGTTTAAAAATAATTTTTTGGGCAGAACCTGGCTCTCTCTCCCAGACTTTGCCTTTGTTTTGGCAGCGAATAAGTCGGGAGTCAGCCAAGACCACTCGACAACATTGTGTGAAGGCTTCAGCTTGGTAACACGATCGATATGCACTTTCAGGAACTGATGTGGTCGCCTGCTTTTATTACTAAACATGTCGTGAGGCAGATTTTGTCCTAAATTGTACAGCTACAAGCTTTCATGCTCCTATTTTCAGATGCGATTGCTGCCCATAAAGCAGAAGAAAGCTCACATCATGGAGGTGCAGTTAAACGGGGGGAGCATCTCAGACAAGGTGGATTGGGCAAAGGAGAGATTGGAGCAAGCTGTGCCCGTCTCCGCCGTCTTCCACCAGGATGACATGATTGACGTCATTGGCGTTACAAAGGGTCATGGCTTTAAAGGTCGGAATACTCCCGAGAAACATACCGTACATCCTGTGTATAGGTACAAAAGCAGTGTAACAAGTTCTGCTGATAGGTGTGACAAGTCGCTGGCACACAAAAAAGCTCCCCAGGAAGACTCACAAAGGTCTGCGGAAGGTGGCGTGCATCGGAGCGTGGCATCCTGCTCGTGTGGGCTTCAACATAGCTCGAGCTGGTCAAAAGGGCTTCCACCATCGTACTGAAATCAACAAGAAGGTCTTTTTGGTACCCATAAATTGTTGTGTAAATTAGCGTTGGGTGATCTTAAAGCTTCCTGTCCTCAGATCTATCGAATTGGCAAAGGTGTTCACATCCACGAGGGAAAAGTGATCCGGAATAACGCCTCCACTAACTATGACACCACTCAGAAGACCATTACACCCATGGTATTTATATTATGGATGAGTGCAAACCAGGGTTGTCGAAACGATTTTCCGCCGAGGGCCACATAACAAAAATATTCATGACCAAAACCACTCCAGTGTAGGTCCAGAAATTTTAAGCTTTTAAATATATTTCAATACTTCTTACTTACTTCTAGTGCAATATCTTGTCCAAGTATTAAATAATTTAACTTTTTTTTCTTATAGATGTTTCTGTGACCCGCCTTCATATTTTATGTATATTCCCTCGGCAACACTTTGGACACCTCTGGTGTTAACACTACACGAATGCTGGTTAATGGCTTTACAAATAATGCTAAATGGTTTTTTGGAACAGGCTTCACAAAAAGAGCAGATTGCAATGTCATTTTTACGCCAACATACTGAATACTTCAGTTGAAACCAAAAGTTTACATATACTAAGTAAAAAGAAACATCTAAAATGAAATCAGACTATACTTTTCCTGCTTTGGGTCAAGATGATCAAAAGTTGTATTTTCAAAATGGTGCAATTACGAGGGAGAACATTTTACAAGCTTCTTAGTTTTGCTGGAATTTTGGCCCATTCTATCTGACAGAACTGGTTTGTAGGTCGCACGCACCTTTCAAATCCGCCCACAAAAAGAGTTTGGTATTGTGATCTGGGTTTTGTAATGGTCACTCCAAAACACTGACTTGTTCTCCTTAAGATGTGACAAGTCAAAATATTGATACTTTTGATACTTCAGTTATTCAAGGTATGTTTGAAACATTTTGCCTGTTAGAAGATGACCAATCGTAAACAGAGCCATGTATGATTCTTAATTCTTACTTCACACAATTTAACTATTGTACTTTGATTTAAATAACTTTTTCACCTATTTTCTCTTTTTTGCTGGTGTTGACTGAGGTTTAAAAAGTCTTAAATTATAATTTATTGAAATTCATGTAAATTATATTTAATAAATTGTCTTGTATTCTGTATGCTATGATGTGAAATACACACATTTATCAGGCACATTCTGTGTATTTGTACCAAGTATCGATATTGGATCGTTATCTCCCATACCAGTCAGTCGGATCGGAAACTAAATCGGTGGTATCACTCACTTTTATGGTACATTCATTTTCTATACCGCTTGTCATTAGGGTCGCGGGGATGCTGGAGCCTATCCCAGCTGGCTTTGGGCGAGAGGCGGGGTACACCCTGGACTGGTCGCAAGCCAATCGCAGGGCTCATATAGACAAAGACATACAAACATTCACACTCACATTCACACCTATGGACAATTTAGAGTCGCCAATGAAGCTAACATGCATGTTTTTGGAATGTGGGAGGAAACCGGAGTACCCGGAGAAAACCCACACACGCACGGGGAAAACATGCAAGCTCCACAAAGAGATGCCCAACGGAGATTCGAACCCTGAACCTCCTGTGAGACCAACGTGCTACCCAGTCAGCCACCGTGCGGCACATGTTGCTGTGAAACGCTCATATTTGCGTATTGCATATTTGTCTCATTTTGGCAGACTTTTTGTAAAAAGGTTTTGTAAGTCCACGAGGCAGTTTTGCTGTCAGTGCGTCCCTGGAATTTTTAAAAAAAGGAGCGCTGTTACGCTAAAGTATAACAAACCCTTTAACAAAAACAAATCCCTTATTCCTTATGCACAACTGAACAAATAAGTAAAAAAGTACTACAGAGCCTAATCTTGGTATTGATTACTATCAATATTTAGATTCTTTGATTCCTAAGATTAAAGTCTTGTTTCTTATATGCTTCAGGGAGGCTTCCCACATTACGGCGATGTAAATAATGATTACGTTATGGTGAAGGGCTGTGTGGTCGGTGCTAAGAAACGTGTCCTTACCATCAGGAAGGTAAGTTCAGGTTTATCCTCAGGACATTACCATTAGGAAGGTAAGTTCAGGATTATCCTCAGGACATTCGCAATGACGTGATATTTTTATTTCCAAAAGTCTTTGCATGTGCAGTCGTCCCGCAAGTGGACGGAAGCCATTGAGCTCAAGTTCATTGACACCACTTCCAAGTTTGGTCATGGACGCTTCCAGACTGCCCTGGAGAAAAGAGCATTTATGGTTCTATTGCACACTATTGTGTTAACATAATGGCACTGCCATGGTTCTGATGACTAACCCCTGACCTCTTACCGGCAGGGCCCTCAAAAAAAGGACACCCTGAAGACACTGCCGGAGCCACTGGCAGAGGAGACCTAAAAATGGACTTTTAAAGAAAGTGATAAGATTTTTGAAGAAGTATTTATTGGAGAAAAAAGGCATCAACACTTATTGAATAAAAATAACATTTTCATGAGAATTACTAGGAATTACCTGGTCATTTGTACAGTTTGTTTTTTTAAAACATTTTTTTAAAGGTCAAATGCATCTTAAGATGTAGTAGGCAATCAATATTTTTATGTTACTACTTTTTATATATCAAAATTTGTAAAAGTAATAGACAAATCAATCTCATTTGAGGACAAAACTTCTCTATTTTTATGAAACTTATACAAACATGTCCTGATAATTCCAGTTATTTTATTTATACCAGGGATGCCCGATATTGCCTGTTTTGCTGATATACAAATGTGGTCATATTGATGTGTAACGTAATGTCTGTTAACTTAGCTAACAGGTATCGCATCAGCAATTAGCTTCTCGATGTGGCTGTAAACAACATTGTACAACTCCGGTAAGCAAATAATGGAGAAATACTTGCGACTGGGTATGGCCAAGCGTGGCTCGAAGAACTCTCCTCAATCTGCCGTTTTTCAAATTGCCTTTGCAGTCCTTGCAAATCACATGTTTAATAGCCGATGGAGATGCCAGTCATAACGTTGGTCAGGTATGGAGCAATCAGTTCAAAGAAAAACGATATCAATATCTAACGATATATAGGCATTTTTATGCCAATCGGGTCTTGACGTGCGGCGATCAGTGGGCCAATATTATCGGACATCCATAATTTACACAAAACAATTTGTGGAAATTTCCTCTTACTTCTTAAAAATAAAACTGAAATAAATGTTTGCCATTGTAACAATGAAAAGCATGTATGTTGTGTGATTTTTCTTTTGTTATTGTGAAAAACCCTCACAAATTGCATGCTTTTTATTGGACCAATATTTAAAACATTTTTTCATCTAAACTTCCCTTGGAAATTTTCCCAACAGCTCATACACCCTAACATCAGTCTTGGAGCTCCATGGAGGATTGACGGGGGCAGCATGAAAAGGGTTCGGCTGCGAGTGTGTTGTCCGTGCTGGAAGCCATCAGGGGCACGAATAAATCATCCATGTTGGGCATGACCAACACTTTCTGTTGATGACAACGATCATGAAGATAGGCTGAAGGAATTTAAAAATACGTCCCTACGGAGGAAGTGATGATTTGCACTGACCTGAAACTCGCACTTAAGTTTGTTGTCGATCCACTCTGTGACTTGAGTGAAGGTCACCTCCCTCTCTCCAAACATAGGACGCACGTGAAGGTCCAATTTAGGTGGCACCTGGAAACTGTACCTGAAGACAAAGGTAAACAAAGTATTTTTTGTGTGTTTTCATCCTATTATTATTCTTACCATATTCTGTCTGTAGGAGGTGGTGGGATGTTGATAGCAAGAGTTCCAGAGAGCTCCACAACTTCAACGCTGAGCATCAAAGGCACGTTGGACACCTCAGCTATCTTTTTCCGAATGTAGTCGTTCTCTGTGGCCTTCTGGAAGTATCTGGACTTTGCAATTTTGTCCACAAATTTCAGAATCTTCCTGCCGGTGCTGCCACCTGGGCTACTGGGGAAAAAATTAAGGTAAATAAAATGACATTGTGTTGTTTATTGAAATGGCCATGCGTATTTTACATACATTTCAGGCGCAAACATTGGGGTCTTATCTCCCACAGACCCTTTCGTCTCAGGGGTAGGGGCGTCCTCTTCATCGGACGAGCCCGCACTGGACGACTCCTCATCGCTATCAGCCAGTGTAGACAGTCTTTGCTTTGAGCTTGAGCCCCTTGTTGGTACACATTCCAGTAGTCACCTCCACGTCGCTTGATCACCACTATAAATATCCACTTAAGTAGTTACCCTTCTCGTTGGGCCTGTGGAACGCTCGGAGACTCTTCTGGGTCCTCTTTACCCAGCTTACACAGGTTCATCTTAGTTTGCAGGGTCATTTGAAAGCAGCCAGTGTACAGTAGCTCCACCTCCAGCCACAGACCTGCTCATGATAGACACTCAATAGACAATTCATTAGGTACACGTGTAGTCGTCCCACAGCTACAATACCTTTAGATAAGGTGTGAGTGACACTGTACATGACCCGCATCAGAACATTACGAGGGGGCCCAAATATTAGAAATACCTCTAAGAATTGTATGAACATTTGTGGATGACCACAGTATGTCCCGCGTGACACCCTCCAGTTGTTTATGTCCATTTTCAATTAAAGGGATAGTGACATGAAGTTTTATGACACCCCCATCAGCAGTGTAGTGCATTACCAGTGAATTTTTCCCCAACCTTGTCCAGTGAGCTGAGTTCTGGTTGTTTTTTAGGAAAGTAGTTTGGGTTTCTGGTGGGGTCACAAATAAAGCTTTCTTCTCCTCAAAGCGAATATGCGTTTAGAAGAATACATTTGTATCACAAAACCAGCCTAAAAAAAGTCAAGACTCTCAATTGCGCTGTGTTAACCATGACGTTTTTACACAGTCGGACGCGATGAGTCTACCAACTTCGATGGGGAAGCGTAGAGTGGGTTGTTCCACTGCGCAAACCTGAACAGTGACTGGATAAATGCTGTACTTTATCCCGCCCATCTGGGGCTCGGCGTCTCTTGGGGTCTATGAAGCAGTGGGCTGGCACCGAAGCTCAGCTTCTGCATGATGATTGGATAATCTCTTTCCAAGTTTTTCATTATGTGGTTCTAAACTGATCCGGAGACTTTACAGATCCCCAGGTGTTTGGTTAGAAACGACTGGTTCTTTCCCCAACGAGCAGCAGAAAACGACAGGGTCACAGATCATTTTCTTAAAAAGGAAACTGAGGGTAGATTTTCCATACAAATAAACACACGTTTGCCTGTTGATGCACTACAGTGCTGTTGAGGACATCAAACAACTTCATGTCGCTTTAAATGTAAGTAACGTAATCAACAGTATAGATGGTTATGTGTCTTATACTGTATAATAATGGATAATTATTTGTATTATAGGAAGTGCATGGTTCTCTTTTAATTATATTGTTTATTACTACTACTATAATTATTGTACTGATGATGTACCTCTGCGGTCCAGTGTGGGTTTTGAGATGCTGAGGATCTGAGGAAGGCAGGTGCCCATGTCCAGGTCAACTAGCATCAGCTCATTCATGAAATACGGTAACTTTAGACAAAAAAGATCAAGTAAATCACATTTATATACCACCTGAATATAGCATACTGAAAATATTTAAAAAAAGACATGTCTTATATTTGGGGTCTAGGAATGGATACATGGAATCAACAGGTGGCAGGAAATGACTGAATATTTAGCCAATCCAGTTTGTATTATGTCACACCCTCCTAACCTTGATCTTGTTCAGTTTCTTTTGAAACTTCTGGGCCACCAGATTGGTCCAGTATTGATCCTGCAGACAGTTCCAGAAGATCCTGCCTATCAAGGAGTTCAGCCAGGCAGGTTGGCCCACTGGTGCTGGATACGGCCTTGGCCCAGAGTCTGCACTTGACTCTGCTACATTCACTTCATTTTCAACCTGCAGCAAATAAGTACCAGTGAGAGAGATGTGTGTGTGAAAACACGTTTCTGGGCTTGTTTTATTCAGATTTCAACCATCATTTTCATCAAACTATTTAGTGTGACGTGAAGAAGCAAATCTCATTACGACGGGGCATGTTGCTCCCGCGGTACAAGAGCATAGTGAAGCTCCGCGCATCCATGAATCACGCATGCACGAGGCACGTAGTTGTCTGGGTGGATCTCGCCCTGTTTCTTCATTACAACTCATTGCACTCAAGCCTCATACAGACTCGCTCACTTACCTGGCAGTGTGTCAGAGTGTGGGAGATAAGTTAGTAAGTAGATAAGTAGTCCCACTACTACAAGATAAACTACAGTAGGTAGGGGCCAGTATGGATGTAATTACTGTCTAGACTGAGATACATTTTATTTATTATGTAGCGATGGATAATTTTTAATGAACCAAGAATCACATTTGTGTGTGAAAACTCGATTCAGATTTCAACCAACATGTGCAAAGCACTACTATGAAGTTTGCATTCCTCACAAGACCTCAAACCTGAAACATTTGCTTTTTCTCTGTCTTTTGTGACACTTCAGAAAGGAGTAACCTCAATAAGGGAATACACAGAAAATACAGTATGTGACCGAAGTGGACTGCATCAAGACTCCAGCTACACTTACCCAAGTTAATATGAGCGTGAGGCACGTAGACAACACGCCTCATCTTAATATTTGTTTTTATGTTAATATGAGTGTGAGGCACGTAGACAACACGCCTCATCTTAATATTTGTTTTTATGTCTTCACATTATTTTTACTCGTGTATGACAATTAAGAAAACAGAACAATTATGAGGTTGTAAAGCTTTCTGCACCTTATTGTGTTCGAGTAGAGAGGTTCCAGTGTATTTGAATGCATTCTTTAAACAATACCGCTGCATTGTGTACATTACCTTTTGGTCGGCTGTGGGGTTTCCTTTGTTGTTAAGGCCCGGGTCGGGTACAGGAGTAGAACACTCCAAGCCGACAAGTTGTGTCATGTAGGTGTTGTAGTCCGGCGGCTTTTTAGGGGCAGCCTTCACCGGTTCTGGAAGGTTCTGAGGCTTCTCTGTGCCGTCTTTAGCAGCATCTCCTTGTGATGTGTCTGAAACTTACACAGTATGGCCCATCAGTGAGGAAGAGAAGCATACACCAAATTTGAGCTCCCCTAAAAATACCACTTTTCTAATGTTGTCCTCAAACCCCAAGACAGGGAAAGGAAATTATCTATAAGTGAAAAGCGCGTATGCATCTGGCGGGTGCTGCTAAAATGTCCGCCCCGCCCCAAAGCAGTCACAAGGCATCCGAGCACAGTCAGCTCCCGCGGCACACTGAGCATAGTGAAGCTCCACGCATCCATGAATCACGCATGTGAGAGGCATGTCGTCAGGGAAGCTCTCGCTGTTTCTCACCGTCTCTTATTCTTAATCTTCATATTAGAAATTACTTGTGTTACACAGTATTTGTAGGTGCCTAATAAAGTGGCCTGAACTTACTCTTATTCTCCTCTACATTTGCACATTTTTTGGCTGTCATCCTGGAAGCTGACTGGAAGTGCTGGAACCACTCCTGTTTCTCCCGCCCCGTGTTTGCAAACAGGTAGAGAACAACAGGAAGCGTGTTGTGCACAAGTGCTTTTTCTTCCACTTCCTGTTCTTTCATCACACTTTCTTCCCCTTTCTCCCCCTCCGCCAGGGTGATGCAGATGGGGTACTTTTTGTTCCAGACCCTCTTTTGAGCCAAACCAGTTGGTGCAAGTGTGACCTATGATGGAAGTCAACATGAATGGCATGACAAACGAAGCATCTTTTCATCAGTAGGTGCAGTGTTGCAGTCTGGAGAAACATACCGTACAGTTTGCCAGCTGGTAAACACAAGAACGCAAAAACGTGCCCTCCTGGGGTGTCCCATCAAGTGTTTGTGGGTACGACAGGCGCAGCTCGCCACCGTCCAGGCCTACGTAGACGGGAAGTGCGGTAGAATGCTGGAACGTCTCCAGGTTGTAAACACATGTCTGATTCATCCAGCCCTGGGAGGAGAAATGAGGATTTACGATGAAACGTATTGACTCAAATATTTTTCAGGAGGGGACATCCCGTGCTTGTGTTACCTCAAGGGTTTCTGGATCTGAGATCTTCTCATCCAGTGGACACCTGCTTTTGGGCCTGCTGTAGTGCAACTTCCTTCTGGCAGTTGACCATTGAGCAGCTAGCATAAACACGAGCATCAAGCCCAGGACGACACCAAATGCGACCCCTACAGACACGCCTGTCACATAGGAAGGCATGGGCATCATAAAAAAGCCGTAGGCCACAATGGCCACGCCGATGAGCCAGTGAATTGGTAAGGGTAAGCTTGGGGCCATGCCCCCCGATTGGGGGTGAATTCTGTGTTGTATGACTTTAGAACTGTTCGGTTGGACCACAACTTTAATTGTGTCACCGTAGGTGTGGATCTCTAAGTGGGTGTCTCTGCTGTAGCGCCGCTGTTCTGAAAAGGAGCTCCGTTGGCGTCTTCTCAGCGAAGAATCACGCACACCTCCATCACCTCTTCTCAGGCACTTAAGGTCTGTGTTTTCTCTTCCCTCTATTGCTTGGTAGGACAATGAGTCTCCCACAACAGAAATAGAGGGACTAACAGAGCTTTCTTCCCCCACGGTCTGATTCATCATACTACGAAACTCCTGCGAGGCCCTCAAATACTCCTTCCATTGGTCCTCCATCATGGGGCTCCTGTAGCTTGCAGAAGGTGATGTTTCCACGCTAGGTTCAAGCTGGGCCTCTGAGATCTTTGTTTGCTTCTGTGGATGCAAAACAACTTTGGGATCTGGCTTAATGAGGTTGACCTCTATGCTTGAAGACCTGCAGTGCATTGTTTTGCCTTTTTGGAGGCCTCCCTCCTTTGGAGTCGGGTCAGCAGAGGAAGACTTGGCCAGGTTGTTGGGGAGAAAGGTGCTTTCAGAGGATGCTGACTGCTCAGCTAAAGATCCAGGAGAGGCTGGAGAGTGAGGCATGGGCAAGACCGTCTGCGGTTGCTGACTTAGGCTAAGGTCCTCCTCGGGTGGTTTGTCTTTGGAGAAAACCACAGAGGGACCTCCCCCGTAGTCCATGTTTAAGGTGAGTTTACTCTCTTCCGTGTTGGCCATCAATTGGAAAATGGTATGCTGGTAAAACAGTAAAATGTCGTAAGTATTCTCTCCTACTTTTAACAAGTTCAAGCCTTAAAGGAGGAATGCATTTGCATCACAAAGCCGGCATCATATATACCATCATCACATATCAATCATGTTATATGGCTAATTCTTGGAGTTTTAGATCCATTTTATGCACACATGACAACTGTATTTAGTAATTATGTTGGTTTTGGAAGTTTTCTGCGAGAAGATGAACATTTTCCTACAACAGAGTTTCCACTTGTCTGCCCTAATCTGGTGATTTTAACCAGCTAAGATCAATTAAGTGGCTATTTCTGTTGTGGAAATAGCCTTAGGAGATCATCTTTAAACAATATACTATATGACACGACTGATACTATGCCAGCTGGGTTATAACATTCTACAACCATATAAATATATAACCATAAATATCCATATATATTTATATAACCAGACTTTATTCCTTACATTGCACTTTTTTCCTTGTTTTCCCATTTCAACTGTCTTGTAACGTTATGATTTTATTCTCATATAATCACTACTTTTTCCCCAACCCACTTTTTCAAAATTTGCAACTTCATTATTTTGTTTCTCATCGTTTTCTTTAATATTTCAACTTCATGCTTCTAAAAATTTAGTTATCTGTGAAATACCAAACCTTTGTAATATGACTTTATTTTGCAAATACTTGTACTTTATTGTAATAAAAATGCTATTTTTTTCTTCATTTCTTCAATTGTATTTTTAGAATATTTCATGGGCCAATAAAAATCAGTCACCGGCCACAAATGGTACTGCACTTTGGACACCCCCTGCCTTAAGCAGTCCAGTTCTTAAGGGTTTATGACGGTGACCGTTTAACCCCAAAACTGAGATCCAAAATCATTTAGTGTTCCAAGGATTGGGTTACACATTTTAAATTATGCTGCATTTCCCTATACAATACTATCCATTATAATGTATAAATTGGAAAAATAACCCGCTGAACAGATGTATTAAACTAATTACTAGTTAATACATATTTTTACCAGCTGTAAATACAATATGGTGGGCCTTTTCGAACAGACATTTAATTATACAATGTACTAAATACAAGGTGATTATTGCATGGCAGCAACAAAGGAACAATATGTGAAATAAAGCATTATTTGATAGTGATTCCTGATGACAGCACAAAGAATTAAGTTGCATCATCCCATCACTTCTTAATTTGGAGGGGGGCGTGTATTTAAACATTCTGTGGATTGTCAGGGTTAAATCATCAAAACAGGATCCACCATATGCATTTGCTTGATTTGTATCAGCATCACTGCAATGAATTAAAGAAAATGTCACAATAAAAAGTGGACAAAAACATGCGTTCACACGTCATTTACAAAAATGTGTAACTATTGCTTTAGACATCTCAAACACTTTGCTTGTCTACCAATGACAACTGGCTTTTTCTAGAATTTTGGAAAATAATACAGCTGGGACGTCCCGTAAAGTTCATGGCTGGTGAGGCTGGAGGTTTAATGATGATATTACAGGTTATTATAATAATTCACAATTGTTTTACAAATGTTTTTCATTTTCAAATACTTTTTAGTGCCATTATTTATTTTTCTTATGAAAAAACCCCCCATTTGTGTTCTTACCTGGTACTTACCTTTTAATCTGTATGTTAAGTACACGCCCCCTATCCTTCTCCAGGAAATTTCTGACACTTTGTTGTAAAAGTCTTGATGAACTTCCGGTGATCTTGAATATATAATCCTCAATCTTGACAGTCAGATTCTGTTATGTGATTCAGCAAAGCCTACAAATATCTTACATTGACTTGCTACCACCCCTGCTGGCTTTTCTTCTCTGTGGAAGGACGGCAGTGGCAACCGCAATCCAGCCAACGCACACCTTTTATTTTATTGTCCCATTAGCAAAAATAATGAGGTCCCACATTAAAGCACTGGTTCCCCAATTTTAAAGCACCCCCCCTTTTGGAGATAAAAGGATTTTGATGTTTTAACGCCGAGCACCCCAGTTTGAAAACCACTACATTAAAGACATTAAGGCTGTGGAAAGTTGGGGATTTCAAAACAGCCTCGTTTGTGTAGGTTTTAGCCCCCTATTTGATCAGGAAATGTGCAATCTCGCCGATTTTTACTTGAAAAAATGTTTTAAAGGGATTGGAATCATACAGACACTATGACAGTGCAATTCAGTAGATACTAATTTGTTATTAGAATTTTAAATCGCCTCTCTCTATTTCTAACAATGCAAATTGGAGCACTTACCTACGCTGCACAGTTCTTCAATCACCAGTAACCAGTCTTGCAGGCTGCAGACGACTAATGCCGAGGGCATGATGGGCGTCCAGTTTACAAAAGCTACTAATATACGTCGAATTTCTTTGTTACGCCAGTCTTCCTTTTTTTCCCCCCCAGGCACTACACGCACGGCGCGCGTCAGCACTCGTCTCCTTTTTCTTTTTGCCGTCACCCCTTAACAGAAAAATGTGATTATCGTGGACTGGCCGGCGGCAGACTGGACGCAACTCTTTAATCCAGATTATTCTTGGAGGGTTAAGAGGTTAACAGCATTAACAGTTACACCATCTCTAACTGCGCGCCTCCAAGATGAATTAAACGCGCCTCACTCGGCCACGACAGTGAGCAGGCTCCCTGCGCACCACTTAGTACTGATTTGTGTACATTCGAGTTGGATTTCCGGTCATTCTTTGTTTTATTTTGAAGGAGGCTCTTGCGGACCGGAAGTTGATAACTAGTGGACTGTTTGGTAATCATCGGCGGCTGTGTGACTTCAACTCGAGTACGCCGCAGGTGGAAATGTCTTTCTGTTCCTTCTACGGCAGGGAGGTTTTTGCGGACCATTTCAAGCCAGGTGCCCCCACTGTTACCTTAAACTTATCCGCTGTTCTTTCTTCATTTCTGGACATTTGGAACTCCTCTAGCGGCGGCGACCTGCTAGCTAAAAGAGCTAGCTAACCGAGCTATCGTTAGCCAACAGTTGAGGAACTCAAACGTGCGTTCGTGCATTATCTAACGTACAGACGGAAAGTTAGTTTTGCTGTTGGACTTTTTGAAAACGTTGAGCTTGTGTAACCAAAGTGTCGATTACGCAACCGTTCCGAAACCTCATTAGCCTCAATGTAACGCAACGATATCGGGCGATACTGTGATGGCGGTGCCGATGTGTACGAATCGATATATCGATACCGATAACAACGTTATACGGAAATTTTAATTTTCCCGTTAATTTGTTGTGCACGATTATGATCCAAATGAAAAACAAAAAAAAACATTCAGGGAAAAATATGTACTTTATCAATGTGTATTTGTGAACAACTTAACTATATATTGTAAACAGCAACACATGTACTGCAGCAATGTCAACAAAATAAACCAATTATTTCCTTTCATCACATATTTTTTTGAGCAAAATAAAATTAGTAGTGCTAAAATATGTCGTTAGCAAAACCGCCCTCCAGTAAATTATTCACCTACTATGTAAACAATTTTCATTATGAGTATGACAAGACCAACAATATATGTGTATATATTTGCCCCCGGGAAGACCTAGGACACGCTGGAGGGACTATGTCTCACAGCTCCCGGTGGAGCTGGAAGAGGTCGCTGGTGACCGGGAAGTCTGGACTTCCCTACTGAAGCTGCTGCCCCCGCGACCCGGATAAGCGGAGGAAAATGGATGGATGGGTTTTGTGTGTCTTGGCTTTAAGTGCTGAGCAAAATTGCTTTGCCAAGGGAGACTTCATAATCAAGCAATATAACACATCCAACAATATAACACAACAAAGAAGCTGTCGATCTCATCATTCATTGATTTCATCATGCCAGTATCTATCCGATACCGTTAGTACTCTCCTCTCGGTATCGATACCATTTATATGTGTATTGATCCTGCCCCCGGTCCGCATAGCCACTAATCTGTCACTCTAAACAACCGCAGAATGAATAAATTACCTCTGAATGGAAACTATAATGACTTTTCAGCTCATTGTCGTCATATATTCCTTCCTTCAGGGATTTACGCATGTGCTAAATGTGGTCACCAGCTGTTCTCCAGCCACTCAAAGTTTGAGCACTCGTCTCCCTGGCCGGCCTTCACGGAGACCATCCACCAAGACAGTGTGTCCAAGCACATGGAGAGACCTGGAGCCTTCAAGGTACAACTTCTAGTATAGCTACTCAATATCATAGTAAAGACGCCATCCAGCCATCGTTACAGAACTTTATTGGAATCTTCTCTGTCAATGCAGGTGTTGTGTGGAAAGTGTGGAAATGGCCTCGGCCACGAGTTTGTCAATGACGGGCCGGCTAAAGGGTTGTCTCGCTTCTGAATATTCAGCAGCTCACTGAAGTTCATCCCGAAAGGTACAACAGAACACCAAACTTGTATCTGAATGCTGAGAAATGTTGTCGCCAAGCATAAAACTGACCATAAATGTTTAACACCAAGGGTAATGACCTATACAGTAGTGTTCAAAGTAATAGCAGTCCAATGTGACTAACCAGATTAATCACTGTTGGTATATTTGTATTGCTACATGTCAAAGAAGTTACTAGTTGGTGCAGTAAATTCTCAGAAAACAAGACCCAGAATTCATGATATGTACTCTTAAGGCTGTGCAATTAGTTGAAAGTGTTTAAAAGAATAACAGCGTTTGACTTTACAAACTCAAAATTATTTGGTACAAACTCTTTTGTTTCTAGGATTTGCCAGTTTTGTGAATCACTAAACTAACTTAGTTGTATGAGCAGTTTTTTTTTAATAAGTGCTTCACATCTTTAATGATCGTGGAGCTGATCATTGGCTAAGCCTTTGCCATTCTGGTTATTCTTCTATCCATCCATCTATCTATCTATCTTTGATAGTTTTCTGCCACGTGTCTCTGGTTTTGCTCTCCATTTTATGGCATTTGAGATCATTTTAGTTGGACAGCCAAAACATTTTTGCACCTCTTCATACGTTTTCCCCTTCTCCAATCAACTTTATAATGAAAGTACGCTGTTCTTCGGAACTAAGTCTTGAATGACCCTCAGGCTTTCAAAGAGAAATGCATGTTCAACAAGTGCTGGTTTCATCCTTAAATATGGGCCACCTGATTCACACCTTTTTTTTCACTGAATTGATCACTGATCATTGATTGAATGCCACACCGCTAGTTTTTTGAACACACCCCTTTCAACTAATTGCCCAATTGCACAGCCTTAAAAGGGTGCATATTGTGAATGCTGGGTCATGTTTGTGTACTGAAAATCTACTGCCCCTACTGGTAACTTGTTGGCTATGCAGCAATAAAAATATACTAATAACAGTGATTCATCTGTTTAGTCACATTGCACTGCTATTATTTTGATCACTACTGTGGGCAATAGAAAATGTAGGAAACCATGTCTGATTGGTTGAGAATAGGTGACGCTACTATGCATTTTTTGTCTCCCTGAGCATTTACTTAAAATATTAAAATCATATTTTCGAAATTACTTATCTACTGTGTAGTAAATTAGGTTCATTTTTAATGTCTAAGCTCTTTGGATTTCAGCTGGCTAGATCCCATTTCAGCTCACCATGCCAAATGGGCTTTTTTTGTCTTTGAGGTAAAAAAGTAGGCTTCCATTTCAGTTTAATTGTTTCAAAAGACTGTGGTATTTGTGGCACAACGCCTGTTCGAGTGGAGGTCACAATTTGAGGACATAAATGATTTCCAGATGGAAGCAGTGAAATTGCACATCACACGAGTCACACCTCTCTCCGCAGATAAGGTTGATGGACAGTAAAGTGAGCGTTCAAGAGGAAGTGCTGCTGTTTCTGTCATCGTTTCTGTATGCTGCTAAGTGGTGGACAGTGAATGAAGTGCTCTGGAGGAAAAGCCCATCATGGGAGCACCAGAGTTCTGAAGGACCATGACCACACTGCACGGCAACAACAGGAATAAAAACAAGAATACAATATAATAAGATAACATGGTACAGTGCCTTGAGAAAGCTTTCTGCCCCCATGAACTTTTCAAATTTTTGCCACATTTCAGGCTTCAAACAAAAAAGATACAATATTGGCATTTTTTGCGAAGACTTAACACCGAGTGGGACACAATGGTGAGGTGGAACAAAATTGACATGATATTTAAAACTTATTTTTTTATGAATAAGACTGTAAAGTGGGGTGGGCGATATTATTTGACCTCGGTGCAGCCAACTCACTCCAAGGTTCTCCGAGGACTTCTAAATGATCCAATCTTGACCTAAATGACTGACGATGGTCCACCTGTGTGTAATCAAGTTTCAGTACAAATGCACCTGCTCTGTGATAGTCTCAGGGGTCTGTTTAAAGTGCAGACATCATGAGGACCTAGGAACATGCCGGGTAGATTTGAGACACTGTTATGGAGAAGTTTAAAGGAGGATTAGGATAGAAAAAGATGCAACATTTTGCAGAGCACTGGTCCAGCAATCTGACCAGTCCAGGGTGTACCCCGCCTCCCGCCCAAGTCACCTGGGATAGGCTCTAGCATACCCGCAACCCTAATGAGGATAAGCGGTATGGAAATTATTATATTTAACCAAACATTTGGAAGATGGTGCTTGTTACTAAGTTGCTATGCTGTAACTAAAATGTACCTTTTTGAGCAAAATGCAAAACATAAAATTTGGCGTAAAAGTAACACTGAACACACCCTCCCCACTGTCAAACATGGTGGTGGCAGCATCATGGTCTGGAGCTGCTTTTCTTCAGCAGGGGCAGGGAAGATGGGTAAAATTGATGGGAAGCTGGATGGATCAAACACAGTGCCATTTTGGAAGAAAACCTGTTGGAGTCTGCAAAAGGCCTGAGACTGGGATGGAGACTGATCCTAAACAAAGCAAAATCTACAAAACTAAAATCTTCGAAACTAAACATATCCTGGTGTTCAAATCACAAAGTCAAGGTCCAGACCTGAATCCAATTGAGAATCTGGTGGAAGATCCGTTTACAAACGCTCTCCATCTAATCTTACTGAGTTTGTGCTGTTTTGCAAGGAAGAATGGGCAAAAATCTGTTTCTAGATGGTATACCGCAAAACATACCCCAAAAGACTTGCATCTAATTGCAATAAGATTTGTTACTTTTTTTTTTTTTTAATCCAATGTGTGCATATTTTGTTCATGATTGTGTCCCACTTGGTGTTTATCCTTCACAAGAAAAAATCAAATTTTATATTAAGGTCAAATACTGTATACTCAGGATAATTACACAACATTTTACTGCATCATTAGTTCACAGCTTTTACATTGGTTGGGGTGATTTGTTGTCCTAAGGGCATAATATAAGCATTTGTTCATACTTCTCAGGATATTAAAGTTCTTAAAACGCTGCTTGTCATTCTAGAATCTAGGACATAAGAAAATAGAAGCAGCATGTACATGTAATTACTCATGTATATTTTTTCTAAAATTTATTGGACTTGATATATTTGTAAATAAATGTTTGGACATTTTTTCCCTGACTGGATGTCTTTCACCAATGAGGAGGTGCATTCCGCCCCGCCACACAGCTACGCAACCTTATTTGCCTTTTATGATATTATGCTTTACGGGGTTAGGATTGTGGGGCCACAGCGCCATTGCGTGGTGTCAATACGGTCAAGCGTTCCGTAAATAACTGCAGTCACCTGATCTGTTTTTCTCCTGTTCAAATTGGAACAGCCAATAAGAAGGTTTGGGAAACGTGTTTGTGACATTGAAGAAATGTCTTTTTGCTCATTCTCTGGTGGAGAAGAATACAAAAATCACTTCCAGCCTGGTGAGTCGATATCACCGTCAACCATGTACTGATATGTCTTGTTCCGATCACGTGGTTTATATTTGCCCTCTCAGGTATATATGTGTGTGCGGGATGTGGACATGAGCTGTTTTCCAGCTTGTCAAAGTTTGAGCACTCTTCTCCTTGGCCAGCCTTCTCTGCGACAATCCATGAGAACAGTGTTACCAAACACCCTGAAGCATGGGGACCCATCAAGGTACACAACACTGTGGCTTATTCTCACAAAGCTGATAGGTGAATCCCTATGTTGTGGATTGAAATGTACTAGGTGTCCTGTGGGAATTGCCACAACGGACTGGGCCATGAGTTCCTGTATGATGGACCAAAAGAAGGCCTGTCCCGCTTTTGAATATTCAGCAGCTCACTCAAGTTCATCCCTAATGGTTAGTCTGTGCAACGTCATCCTCAGTTATACACATAATCCTAATGGGTTGGCTGTTACCACAGAATAGTTGGAAATGGACGTAAAGGTGAGCTGTGAAAACCCACTGCTGCTGAAAGTGTGGACAAACAGATGAGGAGCTCTAGGACAAAGCCCTGAGGGATTCCTGGGCTTTGATGGGAAATGTCATCACTTGGCTGCGTTGAGGCATGTACATACATATTTGAACAACATACAGTATACTTTAATTTCATAGTACTTAATATGCAGAGTAGTAGGCTTATGATATATTTTGGGCATATTTGTCTATTTATGTGAGGATACACAGAAAAAAGTACAAGGACAAATATTACAGGAAGTGAACATTTGTCATACTGTATATGTCAACTTTCCAATTTTTCCCAGGAAACTCACGTGTTTACCCTACCTTCCCATCCTGTCTTTTTAAAAAAATATATCAGTACATTTTCAATAAATATATTTTTTTTCAATACTTCTGGTAAATTTCTCTTATAAAAATGAGGACAGGTATGCATGTAAGCATGTTGGTTAAGAATACTTTTTGCCACACCCCAACTCATCTTAGGTCATTTTGGAACAGAAAAGACCTTCCTATAAAGTTGGAAGCACAAAGAAACTGGTGAGGTAGATAAAATTCAAGGAGGACATCAGTACTAAAGTATGTCATTGTGCAGCAAGTTGCAGTTGCATCATTTCACCAGTAGGTGGTGCTCCTCGACCAGTTTGCCTAATGTCTCTAAACAATAATTTATATTTGGAAAATACACTGTCATTCTTAATTGAGTCTTTTTAAACGAGCAGCCTGCATTGACTGGAACAAATGTGAGCACATGGAGTGTATTACTGACACCTTTTTTCCCGAATAAATCCCATTATACACTGCATTATATCCATCTGTGATTTTAAGAGGTCTTTACTGTTCTTTTATCCCGCCAAAGTTTGCCAGGTGATCCAGCGGGCCTACAAGGTTTTCAGAGCATTGGCTCATGGTGGAATTCCAAACAAAGTGAGGCAATGTGGGCGCGTGTTCAAAAGCTCTGAGCAGGTGTGGAAACACCTGTGGAGTATTACACCTCATCCTTTTATTGCCGCATGGTTGAATTAGGGAGGACAAGTATCAGCAATAATGATGATGATGATCAAATACACAAGAAACAAAACTTAAATACATTTAGTGAATGATTGCATCTATAAACGGAAGACATTACACAAGACAAAAAGTACAAAGGTGCATCTATTGGACATTTTCCACCCCAATTTTTAAACTAATCTCTACAATGTATGTCACGTGAAGGTAAGGAAATATACTCTTAATTGCACACATAATGGAATTGACATTTTAATAAGCTCATCTGTGGTTAGGAGTGGTCTTTAGCTTACAAAGGAGTGGAATCTTCAATAACTGCAAAGGGAAGACCTTAATGTCATCACTTTTTGTGCTCCCTTCTATAGAGGAGTAGTCGTCAGTTGATGGTCACAGCGCGTCCTTTTGCCTAGGAGCCCCCTCTCATTCATCCAGCAATACCTTCCTTGCCACTGATTAGATGTCTCTGTTGTGGTTTCACTTTTAAAGTTGCCACACACAGCTGGCACGCAGACCCCCACTGTCCTCGGGGGTGAACAGTCTGGATGAGGTAGGGGACTTTGAGCAACAAAGCCAGCAGACACAAACACAAAATTAAACCAGATGTGAGAATGACAGATGGGGGGAGGAAAAGAGAGGGGAGTAATTAACGTGCGCTATCTGCAGCCGAACACTCTTTGCTGGCTGGCATGGGCACAGCAGCTGCATGGCCAAGAGGAAGCAAACAGGAAGCAGGAAGTGGTAATCCTCTGATAGAAATCGGGAGGCAGACTTGGACTGTGACCACGATTTTTTTTCTTTTTCTTCACTGATCTCTGAGGCTCATCCTGAATGTGAATCCGTAATTATGTCAAACCAGCGGAGCATTCCAGGGGCCCGGAGGCCGAGCCTGGAGCATGCCACTGAACAATACACAGGACAGCTTGTTTTGATTGTAACATTTATGAGGTGGCTGCGTCAAAGCAGGCTTGTTTACGAGCAACTGCTGCACCTGCTTCTGTTTTGAGCCGCACAGAAACAAACACGTCCACATGCCACGCCATCCAATTCATATGACCCCAAAACATCTTGTGGGCTCTGCCTGACGGAAGCTGACGGGGAGGATTAAAGCACCAGGAAGCGTCCTATATGAAGACTGTGGTGAAAATGACCTCCATATGTGTCCCGTCTCGACGTAATGAAGAAAAAGACAAATGAGGCTTTTATAAGACGTGATTTCTGCTTTGGATCAAAGGAAGAAGAGACAGAAGGCGCTCCCAAGTTCTTGCGTCTCTGTCAGGAGAAGACGTGATCGGAAAAGAAGGCAATTTTAAAATGCACTTTTGTTGCAAAAAGAAGTGAAACGCCCCAACAGTTCCAAAGTCTTCTGACAAAACATGGTGCAAAATTCAAACCAAACTTTCAGTTCAAACCATCATCAGATTGTCTTGACGTCAGCTCAGTGAACTTCTAAAACAGGGGGATCCAAACTCTCAGTTCAAAAAACTTTATTTTCCCACTGAGGACCATATATTGAAAAATGAAAGTGCACTTTGATGTACTCATGTAGATACGGTAGGAGTATATGCATTATATACTCACTTAAAATACAGTTTATACTGTATAATCTAAACTGAAGCTCAGTTCTATGATATAAAAAAACATTATTTATTATAGTATTAGCTCTGTTTTCCCATTTTGCTGTTTTTTTCCACATAATTCAACTTTCTTCTGTTATTAGCTTTGTAAATTATCATCTTGTAAGAAAATGAATGAATAAATATTGTGACTTTCCCATCATATGTTTTTGATTCTTAATTTTTCAAAAATGCCAACTTGTGTTATTCTGTGATCACATTATTAGGTTTATTATCACATTTTTGGAGCGCTGCTTAAAACTTACATTTCTCTTGGAGATGATGAAAGTATTTATCTGTTTATCTGACTTAATTGGATTTTGTTTTTCAAAATCTTGACCTAAAAAAACTTAAAAAGAACAATTATTTTTTAAATGTAATATTTTAACTCTATTCTACAAAAATTACCTTATTTTTCATAACAATGTTTCTTGTTAGGATGCGACTTTTCTCTCAATATTTGGACTCTTTTGTTGTTTTTTTAGTTTTCTTCCTATTAGATTATTTTTTCAGATTGTGGTGCGGACACGCCTGATCTTAGGGAGGACTTCCACAAGTGTCTTGCTGTTAATTTGCCTTTTGAGATCTAACCAGAAAATAGTTCTGGTGATGGCAAATAGGAAAAAGTGTGACGATAACCATAGAACCACAAACACCTATAAAACGGCACTAGGTGTGTGTTGCTGTTCCCTCCCTGTCACGTGCCTCATGTGTCTTCAAATGGTTAGTGGTTTTATTTTAGTTGAAGTTTCTTGTACTGGGATTAACTTCTCTTTACACTTAAAATATTGCCTGTACAACAAATAAAGGTTTTCTGATGGGACAAAATCATTCACTTTACATTATTTCCTGTCAGAAACATTGTTTTGAAACGAGAACAACTCAGAAGTCAACCAGGGTATGCATTGCATTCCTCTTTAGAGGTTCCACTTTGTTCCAAGGCCAAGCCAGCCGCCAGATGGCTAGCGACAATGTTTGTGTAAAAGTAAATGTTAATGCCCCCCCCCCCCCAAACATGTGTTTTAACATGTATAAATACATGACATGTAATAAAGGTTTTACCGTGATGACAGTTTGACATGGGTACAGATCCAATCGATTTCCACAGTAGCTGAAGGAAAGTCCTAGTGAAGGTCAGGGTTTTATGTTAGCATATTAATTGTTATTAACTAAACAATGTAAATATGGAGTAATTTCCAATGTACGCCTTTAAAAAAATGTGTAGGCTCCAGCATACCCGCGACCCTAATGAGGATAAGCAGTATAGAAAATGAATGAATGTTGAAGAAACCTCGAATTTTTGTCCATTAGGAAGAAATTCAACATAAAGCCATACTTTGTTACTACGATGGCTGCTGCTTAGCAAACATTACCGATACTTTGAAGACGACCGCATAACTTCAGCCACCTCTGCCCACTGCTCACTTTTTATCACATGATCACATTCCTGTAGCTGACCTCTGGCAGCTTCAGTAACGAAAGGCCAAGCGGTCGTGAACATGGATGGTGTGTTATCAGTCATCTCACACTATCTCCTCGCTCATCTGTTTTCAGGGAACCGTCACCATCTGCACCCCCCTGTCCCCCCACAGACCGAGGGCACAGCTCCACCTGTATGCGAGCTTCAAAGTGAGGTGTGGTGTCCTGCTATTGTTCAGGTGGATCAGGGAGATGGGTTCTTGTTTTCAGGGCAGGACAAAAGTGGCTGATTGTGGGCCCCACATGCTACCTTTTATCCTACACTGATCACAGACTACACAAGGGCTTTTTTGGGGCGAGCCTCACGGGTGGGGGGTAGATAGATAATCCAGAGAGAAAAGTTCTTCTATGTGCTTTTTGTTTAAAGTCTGACACCAGTAAGAAGAAGAAGAACAATCCCCCGGAGGCTAAGTTGGGGTGTACTTTCTGATTGACGTTTTTAACCTCTTTCTAGCTTTTTAGCGCATGCACCACTGCTTTCTAGAGTGGTGGTGCATGAGCTAAGACCAAAAAAGATATATATAAAATATATAATATGTATATATACAGCTTTGAATGTGGACCCGGACTCAATTTTTTGCCTATCACAAAAAACAATGTTCTGCCTTTTTAGGCAGTCTGTACTCTGTTGAGTCCCATTCTCATACAGCGCCCCACTTTAGATACGTACCCCACACAAAATGCAACATTTTAAAAATTATTCTTCTTAATGTCAGTTGATACAGCAAAATTGTGTTTTGTTAAAAAATTAAGTTAATATTGCTTCAAATACATTGATGCCAGACAGATCTATGAAAATATATTTTAAAAAAAATAGGTGTTTGATAGTTAAGAAATGTTTAATACTGGATCAATTCAATATTTTTAGTTGAAACTAGAATTACATTTTGAGAGTAAAATAAAAAATAGGGGAAAAAATATAAACAATAAAATAAAAGTTGCAGAGATTTATTGAATTAAAATGAAATAAAGTAAATAAATAAAATAAAGTTGTTGCACTTGTTTTCCTTTAAATGAATAAATACAATGTGTGGAACTATACAAATAATCAATTTTAAAATATTGTACTGTATTTACAAATTTTAATTGTATTCTACCTGTTCAAACAAAAAACAGTTGATCCCAATATATATATTTTTCATTTAACAATGAAAATGTTGATATACACTTTAGAAATACTAAATATGATGCTGAACCTGTTTTGGTGTTTAGAACTAAATTATAAATTGTAAAATGATTCAAAACTATAAAATTTCATTTTTTACAGTGGTATAGATTGTTGGTTTTACTTAATATTTCTTTTTGGCTGGGACTGCAAAATGTGTATTTTGCTGGTTAAACACAAAAATACTAAGTTGAAAATGTAACATATGACATTGTTTGAGTACAAGCATCTCCCTAGCTCCCTAGAGTGGTTAGCATGTTGGCCATGTAGTCAGAAGATTTGGAAGACATGGGTTTGATACTCCATTGGGCATCTCTGTGTGGAGTTTGCATGTTCTCCCCGTGCGTGTGTGGGTTTTCTCCGGGTACTCCGGTTTCCTCCCACATTCCAAAAACATGCATGTTAGGTTAATTGGCGACTCTAAATTGTATGAAGGTATGAATGTGACTTTGAATGTTTGTCTGCCCTGTGATTGACTGCCGACCAGTCCAGGGTGTACCTCGCCTGTTGCCCAAAGTCAGCTGGAATAGGCTCCAGCATCCCAGCGACCTTAATGTGTATAAGCGGCCTAAAAAAATGGATGGATGGATGGATGGCATCTCCCTAGCGACCCTGTGATGTCCATATTTTCTGCTCCATTGTGGGCCTAGAACTGAACCTTTAAACAACACCTTTCTTTCCTCTCCATACTGAGCTACTGCTTCCCCTAAAATGATCATATTCTTCACAGTTCATCAACATTTATTCTCCACACTTGACTGGCCAAACAAATGGGTGTGCTGTGACACATACTGTCCTCGCGCAAACCCCGTCCAAACTACAGCCACCCACCTAGCCAACCCTGCAATTTGCTCATCCTCTCTCATCGTGGGTAGTTATCCCTCAGCGTGTGTGCCACATGAGATGCAGCACATACCTAGCGCGTGGGTTTTGGTGGGGGGAAAAATGCAAGTCAAAGGGTGTGTTTTTGCGAATTAGCCGTAAATATCTTGTGTTTGCTTGCAACAGATGTGCACTTAAAAGTTTTGGCTTGGCCATCCATGTTTGGTTGCTTACTTCTTTTTTGGAAGTAGACATTTGAAGCGTGTGAATGTTGGGAAATGTTGAGCTTGAACTTCTAAAGGAAGACAGGATTTTAGAAGTAACACCAGTTAATGATTGTATGTAGTGTATGTGTTTGTGTAGTCTAACTGCTATTTTTTTCTGACAAATGCACCCACCACATGCACTTTGTATTTTTACATGGCAAACAAGTTACCAAAAGGTGCAGTAGATTCTCAGAAAACTAGACCCAGCATTGATGATATGCATGCTCTTAAGCCTGTGCAATCGGGCAGTTAGTTGAAAGGGGTGTGTTAATAAAAATAGCAGTGTGCCATTCAATCAGTGATCAATTTTGTGAAAAAACAGGTGTGAATCAGGTGGCCCCTATTTTAGGATGAAACCAGAACTTGTTGAACATGCTATTCTCTTTGAAAGCCTGAGGAAAATGGGTTGTTCAAGACATTGTTCAGAAGAACAGCGTACTTTGATTAAAAAGTTGATTGGAGAGGGGAAAACATTGGTGCACATTTTTTTGGCTGTTCAGCTAAAAATATCTCCAATGCCTTAAAATGGAGAACAGAACCAGAGACACGTGGCAGAAAACAGAAGATTTCAACTATCAAAATGGATGGAAGAATAACAAGAATGTCAAAGGCTCAGCCAATGATGAGCTCCAGGATGAGCAAACACAGTCTGGAGTTACCTGTAAGTACTGTGACAGTTAGAAGACATCTGTGTGAAGCTAACCTGTTTGTGAGAATTCCCCACAAAGTCCCCCCTTAAAAAAGCATGTGCAGAACAGATTGCAATTTGCCAAACTACAATTCAACTGGCCTAAAGAAAAATGGAGCAACATTTTTTAGACTGATGAGAGTTTGTGAGACGACCCCCAAACTCTAAATTCAAGCCCTGTACACAGTGAAGACAGTGAAGCATGGTGGTGCAAGCATCATGATATGGGCATGTTTCTCCTACTATGGTGTTGGGCATATTTATCCCATAGCAGGGATCATGGATCAGTTTGCATGTGTCAACATACTTGAAGAGGTCATGTTGCCTTTTGCGGAAGAGGACATGCCCTTGAAATGGCTGTTTCAACAAGACAATGACCTGAGTAAAACTTTGTGTTATAGGTGACGAAGAAAATGAGTGTAATATCTAATAATAAATCTCAATAATAATTCATTTTAACAGTATGCCGAGGGCCAGAGCTGAAAGTGACTCCCCGGGCCACACTTAAGACACCCCTGCTTTCGTGTGTGCACAATAGCATAAGTGTAAAGCAGTGCCAGACTAACACCTGCTTAGGGTCGACTGTGTGTGCGCATTACTATCAGTTGCAGACACGTTGGCACTCAAGTCTTGTCTTATGTGTATATTTTCATAGGTGTGAAGGAAGGGCTGCACACAAGCAAGCGCTTATTAGCTGGTTTGGACCTCAAAGAGCGCAACTTGTGCACGCGAATACTGTACTTTTGTGTGTGTTTGATTGTGTGATCACATCTTGAGCAGGTTGGTGGGGTGGCGGGGGGTGGGGGATTTCCACTCACCTGACAGCTTTATGCCCCTCAGCACCTCCTGTACACGCACACGCACACACATGCTGACTGTAACCCACTTCCTCGGTTGCATAGCCAACAGTATCCTTCCAGTGATCCATCATCACCCGCCCTCACATGTCACAAAATCATTTGGCATAGACAAACTTGACTTTACGTCTGCGTTGCATAGGTTTTTTTTTTCTTTTCTTTTTGTGCCAGAAAGACAAATAGCACTCTGATCTGTCTGTCAGCAGGAAGAGTTGTTTCTATCGCTCTCATGGCACGTGGACCTAGTAATGATGAATGAGGATCACTTTTTATCTCCAGTATTAGCTCTGCCAAGTGAAAACACGATAGGTATTGTTTTTCTTGCCATTTGATTGGTTACAGAAAACCAGGAACTACTGGTGCTGAGAAAGCTCACGAACATACATTTTTAGTGCAAATCTGGATAAAAGTGTGCGTAGAGGCATTTCTTTTTTACCATTTGTTGTGTGAAATATGCTCATAATACAAACAAATATATATATATATATTGAAATCAAGGTAAAAGATAGCATACGTGTCTGAAAATGCATTTGCCTAATGATAGCCTCTTTTAATAGTAATCACGCTTCAACGTTACTATGCTCCGTGAAGGGTGGCATTCAAAGACACCACGTAACTTAAGTTCAATTCACATGTTTTGCGTGTAGATGTTTTCAGGGATTTCCAATCATACTTAAATGCTGTAAATTGTACTATTAGTGCGAGATAAGAATATTCACTTACTGTTTTTCTCTTTATTTAGACCACACACATGCACATAATAAAGACTTTGTTCTAACATTTGGAGTTTCCCTGAACGCACCTTGCTGAATTGCACTGCTGCTGATGTGTTCAGGTCAGAATGAAGTTATTACAGAGAGAGACTGCGCTGAGCTACACTGTACATGATGTGCATGCCTTTATAACGCAAAAAATTGTAACGTGATTCAATAAATTAGTTATCGCCGTTAATGTGCTACTTTTGACGGCCCTAATACTGTAGAGAAAATGTTGTAATTTTACTAAAATATAAGTCAAAATCTTACGGAATGCAGTTGTAATATTACAAGAAAAAAGTTGTACATTTACAATAATTAAGTCATGGTATTACAATAGAACTTTTTTTCACCCAATTTTTTGTGAATTATTTTATTGAATTTTTTGTGTGTAATTTTTCAGATTTTAGCCTTCATAATGAGTCAGAATTATTACAAAAATACAGACTTGGTATTACAAGAAAAAGGTCATGATTAAAAGAATAAATTGGTAATACAGTAGTAACATTATGAGAATGTTTTTTTTAGAATAGCCATAACATTAACATTAGTATTTTAAAAAGGAAATAAACATTTCAAAGAATCCTGTTGTTATATTAAAAGCTGTATTTTGTCAGAATAAAACTGTGATATTACAACAAAACTTAATTTGTATAGGATAAAGCCATTTTTTGTACATGATATATATATTTTTAAAATGTGTTCCACTTTTATATGAATAAATATTTTTTGAAGATAAACCTTTTTAAATGATTCTATTATTTTATTATTGTATTCATTTATTTTACAAACTTAAGCTTAAATTGTGAGGGGGGGGGAATCTAAATTATACAAAAATAAAATCTTGAATCTTGAAAAATAAAGAATAAATTTGTATACAACAAATATTCCATCGTATCTTAGCATTACTCTACCGCAGATACTCAAAAAGACTGAACAATAATAATTAAAAAATAATGACCATATTATTAAAATGAAGAATTTTACACAACAATGTACAAGAAAAGAACCCCACTTGTATGGGACTACATTAGTAATTTTGCGAGCACGAAGGTCTTCTGAGGATGCTGCCAAATTGGACTTTGCTAAAAGGTTGACAAACAGAATGAATGGAAATGGAGTCAAAATGGAACAACCACCAAGTGTCACCAGACTGCATTGTTGCGAAACTCACATGTTAAAAGAAGCTATGTCATACAGCAATTTCCCTGGCAGCAGCAACATGTAACCATCATCCTAATACTACACCAGCCTGTTGCTCACTCAGCCTCCCTCACACCCATGCTTTTGGTGTCATTAACTGCAAGGATGGCAATAAAGTCTTGCAGCAGCACTTCATAATCGCCAACGGTCATAAACTCCCTCAGTGTTGCGGCACCGGCGCTTCACGCAGTAACACACACTTAATGGGTGGAGGCTCCCATGCAAAATGCCAACCACCTCATCATCGTCTTCCTATCACAGACTGCTGAGCCGAGCCGTCCCGCAAAAATTGGACCGTTCAGTGGAGTTCACTGAACTGCAGTTTTAATCGTAAAACACAGACGTGGTAGCTCCTCACTCTAGAATCGGCCCATTAGCTCACACCGTTATAAAATAGATGGAATCGCTGGTGTGTTAAGATGAGATACTGGCGCCATCTTGTCCAGGATGTGCCTCTGCTCGTGTGTCAATACCGAGGCCGCCATTGTACTATCATTAGCCTCAGCAAAGTACAATGTACAAAGGACGCCACGTGACATAAACAGGCTCACAGTCAAAGCAGTGACCAGGTTTTGTTGTTGCTTCTTCTATACTTGCATACAGCGTTATCTCACGTCAGTGCATGTTTTTGCTTCACGCTTATCCCATAAGAAGCAGCAGCCGCGGCAAAGTGGATTGTACGCAGGAAGTCACGTGACGTACGCAGGCTCACAGTCGAAGCTGTAATTACAAGGCGAAGTGTGTGAGGTGTTGTTGCTTAGCTTCTTTTTACACTTGTATGACATTAAAGAAGGTTAAAATATGACTCTAAATTGTCCATAGGTATGAGTGTGAATGTTTGTCTATATGTGCCCTGCGATTGACTGGCGACCAGTCCAGGGTGTACCCCGCCTCTCGCCCAAAGTCTGCTGGGATAGGCTCAGGCATCCCCGTGACCCTAATGAGGATAAGCGGTATAGAAAATGAATGAATGAATGAATAATTATTTATCTTTGCCTGCCATTTGTTTGCACTAAAGTGCGCCTTTTGGTGTACATTATTGAACAAGCCCATGTAACGGATACATATGTCATACTAAAGCTACTTCATCTCCCAGCATCCTGTATTTTTCCCCTCGCTCTGTTGGTGGGTCACATATTTAGTACACTCCTGTTGCCGTTGGCCAAAAGCCGCTGTCAGCACCCAAGCTGATAGTTTGCTCGTTTTGAGTTGAACATAATTTTGCATTCCTTTTGAAATGCAGACGATTCCCACGGGGTAGAAGCCCATCTCCTGTTTCTGCAGCATGAAACACTTTGACACACACACACAGTTTAACGTCTGCAAGATATTACAGGACAGTTGATACTACTCAGTCCCGACTCCTCAAGGGAAGGTTTTTTTTTTTTTTTTAAATAGTGTGACAGCTCCCTTCTATTCAGTCAATGTGACAGGCTGGAATGGCAAAAACTTGGGAAAATCCAGAGAGTGGTGAGACAAAGTACTGTGGTCTTATAGGGCCAGTAATTACAGGCATCACACAATAGCTCGTATAAAAGAAGTGGTTGGAGATACATGACGTCACTGACTGGTTTGTGGACTCCACTTTAAACGTCAAGTCTGGCACACTGCTTCCTAGGTAGTGACCAGATTTGCAAGTGAGCGGAAATAGTCTGTTCCAGGGTTAAAACCTTTAACTGTACAGTGTATTAAGTAATGTTTTACCTAGGGCTGTCGAAAATAGTGTGTTAACTAATTTATTTCATTACATTAACATTTTTAACATTAAGGCATGGGCATCATGTCATGCCACCTCATTCTGATATGACGGCAGCAGAGACAGTGTCACTGGGAGTCTATGGGGCAGTGGGCTGGCCCGGACGCTCGGCTTCTGCATGATGATTGGATGATGTGTCTGAAGCAAAATTCCTTTTTGATGGACAGTGAAATGAGCAAATCGGCGATCTTGAAGTAGGCTCCAGCATACCCGTGGGACCCTAATGAGGATAACCTGCATAGAAAATCGATAGATTGGAACGGTGGGCAGAATTCATGATGTTGGCAGAAAAAAAATGAGCTTCCCCTTCTTGACTGACCAGAAGTCGCCACTGCCAACAACCTATATTTATCTCCATCTCACAAACAGGTCTCTTGTCATCTCGTACTGGGAACAACACATCCTTATTATCCTCATTGTTACTAGTCAACAGAGAGGTGCATTCACTGACATTCAGAAAATTACAACATTTTTATTATGTGCATACAATGTGTGGTCTGCATAAAAAAAGACAGAAAACCGGCAAGTGGACATTGTTATTTTTCACTTATGTAACTCCATCCATCCATTTTCTATGCTGCTTATCCTCATTAGGGTCGCGAGTATGCTGGAAGCTGTCCGGCTGACTTTGGGCGGGAGGGAGTGGACACACCCTTGACTGGTCGCCAGTCAATCACAGGGCACACATCGACAAACATTCACACTCACATTCATACCTATGGACAATTTAGAGTCGCCAATTAGCCTAACATGCATGTTTGTGGAATGTGGGTACCGAAGTACCCGGAGAAAACCCACGCATGCATGGGGGGAACGTGCAAACTCCACACAGAGATGCCAAGCGGAGATTCAAACACTAACATAACTTACTGCGGAATTTGCTGCATTTAAGTATGTTCAGATATTCCACAAAATGCATCAACAATCAAAACACGTGAATTCAACTCAAGTTACGTGGTGTCTTTAGACACAACCCTTCGTAATAACATGTTAAAGCAGGGGTGTCCAAAGTGCGGCCCGGGGGCCTGTGAATTGTTTAATTTTGTCCCACAGAATGTTGTAAAAAGAAAATTAAACACAGAAAAACAGCAAAAATTGGAAAAATACACCAAAAAGGCACAATGTAAAGAAAAATGCTGATATTTTGATATTAATAATTAAAAGCACAAAGCTTTGGCATAAAATATATGAAAATAGGTTCTTAATAAAATATACACGAAAATATCAATGCGACCCCCTACATTCTTTGATTTGTCTTTATGCGGCCCTAGGTTGAAAAAGTTTGGGCACCAAAAGGTGATTGAAATGTTGAGCTGTTAAAACATACAAATATATATCATTGTGTCCGGTCATTTGTCTTTCTGTTCATAAAATACAGCGTATTTCACACAAAGTGCCAAATGGTGATTAATCATGATGATTATTGATCAAGAAATCATGTGTTGATTGCATTTTATTGCACTTAGCTTTGTTTAATCATTTGACTTGACCTTATATGTTTTATGCGTTTCATTTTAAGTGATTTTTCTATCTATGCTATGTGCAGTGTACTCGTATATAATGTAAGCTTGTGAAATGATCACAATTTTTAATCAGATTAATCAGTTTTCAAATTATGATTATTATTGTTATTATTTATTATTTAATATTATTGCACTACAGATTGGAAGTGAACCGTTACCTATTTATTTAATTATTTTTCTTCAATTTCTCATTTTTGTGTTTTTATCTTTCTTGTCTTGCTAAATTAATTAATCATGACTAATCACCACGACTATGTCTGAAATATGCCATTCCATTCCATTTTCCTCCGCTTATCCGGGTAGAGACAAGAGTTTGGACTGTCCGTGAATGCACCTTGTTGTAGTGTGTCGAGAATGAGGACGTTTCTTTCCGAATATGAACGGAGAGATGTGTTTGCGAGTTGGAGATACTGTACACACAGGTGCGGGAATTGCACAACTGTTGATGTATTCAGGTCAAAATAAGGTTACAAAGTTACAAAAGAGCGCCAGACTCCCTTTTCTATTATTTTGTGTGCAAACTCCAACAAAGCATGCGTGACAAAGGCCATCATTTGAAGGAAAATGATTGGTTAGTGAATGCGATTTGGTTAGTGAACGCGAGTCCCACAACCGTGACACCATGAAGCAGGAGGTACCCATGTGACTCACATGATTGCCACCGCATTTGCAGCTTGACTCACACGTCCCAGTTTGTTATTAGACTGTACATTTTAGCATCCTGTTACAATTGGAACCATGAGGACCAGGGCGCAACCTATATGCTACTGTGTGAGGTTTACATTTCATAACAAGCTCCAAAACGCTCTTTTCCTGCAGGAGGGGAGAAATAGCTGGTGACAGTGACACACTAAAAGGCAGGGCCGTGCGGTTTAAAGCTGACGTCATGGCAATCAGTGTTTCAGACGGCCCTCAATTTTCTCATTTAAGTCAGAGCATGGGATTGGTTGCTCTGAGAGGAACAATACAATTTCACATTCACTCATCTCTCCATTGCAGAAGAAGGCTCTATAGCAGGGGTTGGGAACCTTTTGGATAAGAGAGCCATAAAACCCACTTATTTTCAAATGTATTCCCGTGAGAGCCATATTCTATTTTTTAACAGCGATTACAACTAAAAGTGTGCATTTTTAAGCAAGTCATTACTTCATTAGTAAGAAGTCTCTGAATTGGATGGATTAAAGTGCTGAGAAGGTTTGATATTTTGAATGTTATTCCTAACACTGTGTGTGATTCCTGTCATGTTTTACTTTAAAATGTCAGCAAATAAAAACAGTACGCATATTAAAACAAAAATTATATATATCATTGCAATAGTAGGACTTTATTCGCACAATATTTAAACTATATTCCCATAATAATTTTTTCCCCAACCTACTATTTCAAAAATTACAACTGTTTGTTTCTCATAATATAACAAGATCACTAAACTACTAAAATGACACTATTTTTACTTATAACATTACAAGTTATTCTTGTAAAAGTGTGACTTTTTTCTCTTAACAACATTTTCTTTCCATTTGTACTGTTTTTTTCCCCTCAAGTTTAACTTTTCTAGTAATGATAGCTTCATTCCTGTAATATTTTGACTTTATTCTCTTCCCTTTTTCCAATATTATAACCTTTTCCAGACCCTTTTTTCCAAAAACAACTTTTTTTTCTTCTAATAATTAGACTTTATTTTTGTCAAATTACAGCTTTTTCCATTTTTGCTGTTTCCTTAAATTTTTTTGTTAAATTGTATTTTTAGAATGTGCCGCGGGTCAGTAAATCACTTTGAACACCCTTCTTGTAAGCAAGATACGTTACACATATTTAAAGAAAAAACTAAATTATAAGAAATAAAGGTTATGGTGTTTAGGAATGTCTGAGAGCCGTGTGCGGTCAGCAAAAGAGCCACATCTGGTTCCCGAGCCATAGGTTCCCTAGCCCTGCTCTACAGTATAGGTAATAATAAGACTATACTTGCACGCACAGCCAGCTATATAGTCTGGGCAATTGCGTCTCTGTCAGATTTGCAGCCACATGTCTCTGTGAATCCCCCAAAGAGAGCTAGAAGGCACGAAAACCTGTATGCCAAGCTAATCACACTCCTCATTCATTTGTGACACACCCGATGCGTGTGCGAATAGGAGCCAAACTCCAGATCCCAAAAAGCCGCGGATTAGAAAAGAAGGCATTTCCCAAAACATTCTGCGGCCTGCGTGATGACATGATTGTCAATCCGCTTAATTCCCCTTCAAACTTTTTTTCTGTAAAAGATTCTGACATAGGACAGGGAGAGAGAGTCCTCTTGCCCAAACATGCTCTTTCTCTCTGGGAAAGTATTTTGTTTTTTTATTACCGACATCAAACACGCATGAAAATTGCATGGCACGGCTGCTTTCTACAGCGGTCGACGGAGGTTGGCACACATTTTTTGTTTCTGAGTTGAATATCTGTTTGCTTCTATCTCCGTACATGTGTGTCAACCTCGCTCTTTACATTTTTAAATTGCTTCCATGCTGAATAAGAAGCTCGCTTCATGTGGCTTTTACCACTCTTTTAATACTTTCAAGGCTGTTAATGCTCCCCCCCCATCTCTTCCTTTTTAGCGACAAACATCTCCACTGGCAGGTCTTGCTGATGTCTCCATAACGCAGGGAGCCAGAACGGTGCAGCCATGTCAGGTGACAAAGATGCCTGCATCTGTGTGAGGGATCACAACACGCTTTCATCCATCATTGTTTTTGCTTTGCTCCCGCACATGAAACGTTCCGGGAGACTCCCACCTTGGTGCCTTTTGTGTCGTGCTCCATACCTGAGGGCTCAGCTGCGGCGCATCTTAGGAACCCGGTGTGTGACATCATGAAAACGAATAATTCATGTTCAACCATTTTCATGTGTTTAATGTGCTTTGTATCAGTGGTTCCCAAACCATTCAGTCTCATACCCCTTCCGGCATCGGACTGGAAGTCAAGTACCCCCTACTCCTGCCCACTTAAATAACAAAAACACATAATGAAACATCTTTGATATATTACCATATATATTACATATTATGACATCATATTAAAAAATCATGTGTCTTATTTTGGCTGCTAATTTCAAAGAGGGCTTTGTCTTCTGATTGGTGAATAACAACAAGCCGTGGTAAGATGTGGTGAACTTTGATCTTTACGCTCTTTTGCTGCACTTTGGTCTGCGACAACATGGAAATAATTCAGCACAATGCAACTAATGTTACATGTAAATGTAATAACTATAAGTTATTATGAAAACAAAGGCACATGAAGTAGACAAACCAATAAGGAAATAATTCAATATGAGGCTTATTACTGAGCCAAATGGACATATCAGCACTTAGCTAACATTATTAAAGCTTACATCACCTCGCATTAACGTTTGTGAACAAGGACGAGGTGTAAGGAAGAACAGAAAGTGCACGTCTCATCGGTGCAGCGTCGGAGAAAGTCGTACACATAAGTCTCTATCTGCGTCACACATGGCGTGTTCGAGGACCGCTGATCAAAGTGGCCGCAACGCGTGAGGAAGACTTGAAAGCCTGAAAGCAGAAATTTGAACATAGTCATTGCATCCAGTCAACAAACAAACGACCGGCTCACACTGCACCACCAAAAAGCCAATGGAAAAGACCAAGACAAAATAAAGACAATACAAAAAAAATGGCAAAATGGATAAAAACAAAGACAATACAAGAAAAGCAATGACAAAATGGAAAAAAACAAAGACAATACGGAAAAAGCAACGACAAAATGGGGGGAAAAAACAAAGACAATACAAGAAAAGCAATGACAAAATGGAAAATAAACCCAAAGACAATACGGAAAAAGCAACGACAAAATGAAAAACAAAACAAAGACAATACAGAAAAAGCAATGACAAAATGGGGGGAAAAAACAAAGACAATACAGAAAAAGCAACAACAAAATGGAAAAAAACCCAATCCTCATTAGGGTCGTGAGTATGCTGGAGCCTATCCCAGCTGACTTTGGGCGGGAGGCCTGTACACCCTGGACTGGTTGCCAGTCAATCGCAGGGCACATTTAGACAAACAAAGACATACAACCATTCACACTCACATTCATACCTATGGACAATTTAGAGTTGCCGATTAACCTAACATGCACGGTGGATGAATGGGTAGCATGTTGACGTCACAGTCAGGAGGTTCTGGGTTCGAATCTCTGTTGGGCATCTCTGTGTGGAGTTTGCATGTTCTCCCCGTTTGTGAGTTTTCTCCGGGTACTCGGTTTTCTCCCACATTCCAAAAACCCCCAAAACATGCATTTTAGGTTAATACAGAAAAAACAATGACAAAATAGAAAAAAACCAAAGACATTACAGAAAAAGAAATGACAAAATAGAAAAAAACCCAAAGACAATACAGAAAAAGCAATGACAAAATGGGGAAAAAAACAAAGAAATACAGAAAAAGCAATAGCAAAATAGAAAAAAAAACAAAGACAATACAGAAAAAGTAATGACAAAATAGAAAAAAAACCCAAAGACAATACAGAAAAAGCAACAACAAAATGGGGGAAAAAAACAAAGAAATACAGAAAAAGCAATAGCAAAATAGAAAAAAA